>VUQG01035422.1:14260-66373 GCA_015106755.1 Etia nguti
AATCTTGTCACTTTTTTTTTTTTTTTTTTTTTTTACAGCTCTTACAGCGTAATGCAGAGACGACTTTCACTCAGCTGCAACAGCAATGAAAGCAATGTAACTAGACTAAAAAACTCTATCAAGTCTACAGCGATCACAAACACCAAAGACTTGCCTTCCATTGTTGGCTTCTTAAAAGGTTTAACCAGCTCATCTAGGGATAAAAAAAACACGTAAGACATGCGTGAAGAAGAAAAAAAAAGATCACTAAATCACCCCATCTGAACAGCACTGCTATCACCTGTGGGCTACTGTGTTTTCATTTCCTTTGACGTGCCTTCACGTGTGGACCAAAAGCCACACAAAACCCCTCAAAACGTTTACACTTAGCAACAGGGTCATTATAATGTTTAGCAGCTGTATAAAGATGAGTATTTCAAAATCTCTAACTGGGAAAATGAAAGAGAGCACCATCACAAATTTTCAATATGACATTAACAGAAACTTGTTCGTCATTCGGCTTTCTGTGCAATATCACATTGAAGCTGGATGAAAACGTATTTAGATTTAATCTCTGTGAAAGCTCTTGTTTTAAAGAAAATCAAGTGTGTGTATGAGAAGCTGTAAACTAAATATAAGTCTAATATATGCAAAATGGTGGTTTCTACAGGTCTCCAAACATTTTAGGGACTGCAAGCATCCATCACTCTATATGAACTTGACTTGATAGTCCACATTCACAGAGCTGCCATACCAGATATTTACCTTAAATATGTGAAGGATCCAGCTCAATTAGTATTCTAGATAATGGAATTCGACTGAATTTATTTATTTTGCCAAACTTGATGAATTGAGATGGAATGACCCAATGTCATGACATTATACTGATCAGAAACATGACAACTTGAGAATACTTCAGAGGCATGTTTCCAGGCTTGCTTTACCAGCATGTTGTGCAAACGGCCTGGTGAAGGGTCTCCTGTCCACCTCGTTTTCTTCAGCCTCCTGTCCCTCTACCTCTGTGTAGAAATTTCCCAGCATCTGCACCAGGTCAGACACATCTTCTGAAATTGGCATAGTCTCCAGAATCTGAAAACACACATACAAATTTGATAAATCACCAGAAAGGCTCTTTTGATTCAAGAGCATTATGGTACAAATGCATGCAAGTTGAGGCAAACAACAGTGCCAATAAGGTGCTTTACATTTTGCAAGAGGAGAGTTGTTTAACATATCCCTCGACTAAATGCTGGCGCTTTTCTGAGCACGTCAAGTCATTTATTCAAAGCGTGATGCCGCGAGTGTTTATTATTCTGCGTGCTGCTTCTATTCAGCCCCAGTTTTGCCTGAAAGGACTTACCAGCTGGATGTTCTCAATATAACTCTTCATAGCTTCCTCCTTTGTCATATTTCCTAAAGAGCTCCATGCATCCCTGAGAACACAAAGTCATAGTTCAAAATCAACTGAGGCTGTGAAATTGAAGTCTTTCCTGTATTTGTGCAAGACTATTCACAACAGTATAAGGGGGAGAACTATGTGTATTTGGCTCCGTAGTAAAATAGCCATGCAGTGGTCATACATGTCACAGGGGAGGGACCCCGATAGTAGAATTTCATGGCTCTTGTGCATTTTTTTAACTAGCTGGGGTATTATGGGTCCATATTAGAAATGCATATACCATTTAGCTTTTCCGTGGGTGTCCCAGAAGCCGGTTGGTCTGGAAAAGTTGCACGGCCCCATAGTGGCCTGCTTATAGTAACTGTAGAACATCAGCATCATGTCATCAGATGGCTGAAAAGTACCTAAAAAATGAGGAAAAGACAGAAAGACAAGCTCAGGCTTTGTGTGCAGTAAACCAGTAACGCACAATGTGGCAAAGATGCATGAACCGACTGATTCGGTTAATCAGCTCTCATCCCTGTAGCAGCTTTGGGGTCAGCCAAGTGTGAGTGACAGCTCTTAAATGCTACACATGTAGGTCAATCACATGGAGTGGACAAACAAGCCCAGCCAGGACAGATTTTACACTCCACAGCTGATCACTGAGCACTCAAGTTCAACCACTTTCTATTTATTTTCCCACATGGGCTCTATAACAGATTTGAATAAGTCATCACCTTCTTCGGGCAAACTCCGGATCACTTTAACTGCCGCAGCAAATTTCGCCTCCAGGCTGTGCTTGTCCTCCTCCTGCGCCATGCCGAGTCCACTGAAGGATGACATGAAGGAGTCCTCACATCTTGAGCAAGAAATTGAAGCGATTAATGGAAAGGAAAAAAAAATCAGAAAGAGCTGAAGGGAGGGGGTGACACAGTTTGTTCACCACTGCACCTTGCTGGCACCTGTCCTGTATTTGTAAAAGACCAGCTGCTTTCTCTCTAATCTGGGATTTTGAGATGAAATTGTTCTATTTAATTGCCCTCGTCGTTTTTTCTTTCTTTCAGCGATAACAGACTATATTCTCCGAGTGAAATGCATTTTTCTGTGGTTCATTTGCTCACTCACCATCAAGTTCACATTGGCCGGTAAGATAATTATTTCATTAGCCCGGTGTCTGTCTGCAATATGCAGCAAAAAAGCCAATCTGCTCCGGTCAATGATGAGCCAAACACGCAACGTTTGAGCCTTAAACACGTCTGGGTGATGTAGTTTTATTTAGGAAAAAACCTCAGCAGACGGTGGCGAACATCTCAATGGTTAGGCATTCAAATCCCACAAACCTCTCTTAGAGAGGCTTTAAACCGAAGTGGTGTGTGGGAAATGTAGGCGTCTGCCTCGAGGTCTCTTCTTTTAGTCCAGGCAGCAAAGGAAAATATTAAGGATTAAAAATAAATAAATAAATAAATGAATAAATAAAAATAAAAATCTGTCTGTTTTCTTAAAATTAAACGAAACCTATGAAGGATATTGCCAATGCTGATGATTCAATAAGACACGTTCTGTTATTATTATTATTATTATTTTTTAAACACATCAGATTAGAGTTTTATTGCGACTATTTCCAGACTGTCTCGTAGTATTTAAGCTATATATTTTTATTTCTAGATTTTTCATAGGGCTGTTTTTTTAAATGAGTGTTTTATGGATGTTAATGTTGCTAAACGGGATGATAATGGTAATGTAAAAAATAAAGATATTAATTTCAAGCTGACGCTGTTTCTTTTTGCCTGTTTGTGTGTGTGAGGAAAGAAGAATTTAAAGATGTGACACGTGTCTACATGAGACCTTATAACCTTATTAATAATATATAATAATATGTTAATATATTTTAGTTAATCAGTTAAATACAAGCCTAAAATCTATTATTTGCAATCACTGTGTTATTAACTATGCCATGTAAAATACTGGTAAATAAAATAATGTATTATTTTAACAGCGTTTATAAGCGACGTTACTAACGCCATCGCAGTGAAATGCCATTGGGCAACGGCTCCTCTCCCTCGGCCTCTGAGCCAATCAGCCCTCACCGCTTATAACGTAACTCTGATTAGTCACGGGCTGTTGTGAATCGCAGGCCAGCGGCCCCACAATGCCAGGCGGGGGAGCCCCTTTCTCAGCAACACAGCACAGCATCACCGCCTCGCCTCGCTGAGAAAAAGGACAGGCAGGAGAGAAATGCAAAGGGATGTAAGATGGCAGAGCTACAAATGCTATTAGAGGAGGAAATCCCTGCCGGTAAAAGAGCGCTTGTGGAAAGCTACCAGAACCTGTCCCGGGTAGCGGAATACTGTGAAAACAATTATGTTCAGGTAAGAAACGCCTAAAAACCGCCTTTGCATATGGTGAATTTACTGGTTTATCACCGTCGTGTCTGCGGTGTTGTAGTGGGAGTGAGTGAAACCACAGGGGCAGGAAATGCTGGTCGGAACGAAAGCGACTATCAAATCGCTAGCTACACCGAGTGGTCTTTTCTCCCGGTACGCTGGTTTAAGCGGCCGCTCGGTGCCATGTCGGGCATGGCTGTGTTTCGTTATTCCTCTGGTTTCTTTTTTTAAAGGGTTTCCTCGGTGAGCTGAGAGCTGCTGGGGGCTTTTAGAGGGTGTGTCGTTGTTATGACTAAGTAGGTTGTCACTGACTGCATTCTGTGGTAGGTACCTGTGAAGGAGGCTAATCTCAAAACCGATTTTTTTCTTCTTTTTTCCTCCCTACGTGACTAAAACCGCACGCTCACCGCACGTGAAGACGACATACCAGCATTATAAAACGAAAAAACGGCTGGAGCCGTCCGTATAGTCGTTTAAAATACAAAAGCTAACAATTGTATGTACATTTTTGAAAATGTAATAATGTCACAGAGCGATTATTATAACACATTTATTCACTAGAAACTCACTAAAACTGTGGCATATTCACGATTTAGCCCTTCCCTTTAGCCATTAAGCACTGGATTTAAAAGCATCTCTCATCTGTGAGCTTTCTTGCCAGTTTATACATCACAAAGTAAACCAAGTGCTTAAAGACTTTACATGCAATTTGTGCACGTCTATAAATGTGTAATGATCCTGATATAACGGTCTACTGCAAAACGTGGCTCCAGAGAATGTGTGTGTGTGGATCTTATAATGCCTGTGATTGCATTCATGGTGCAGGTTAATGAAAGGTGTGCCTGCTTGTTTTTTTCTGCTTATATTCACTAAATATTAAGTCAAAAAAATCAGTAAAGCATTGGGGCATCTGGCTAAAAGAGGTATTAACAATAAACCTCAGCTGTTAGTCTCCCACAGAGTGCATTGAGTAAATGTGAGGAACATTGGGAGCTGACATCAAAGCCCATCAGTGGCTTGAATGGTCTGGTGTGAACAGAAGACCACTTTGAACCAGAAACTGCGCTCCAGCTTGGCATTTTCTTCTTCACCGTGCTGCCGAGAGAGCCCACAGTAAAGCACATCAGATCACTTTACCCCGGTTGTCATCAAAAATGCAATGTAGGTTAGACTGCTTGAATGCACGTTTCCTACTGATGGGCATACACAGAGTTGTGAGGCAACGCTTTCAGAGCTAGATCATGCAGGAAGCTATTATTCTGCAGATCAGCTGGACGGTTTGAGAGGAAATGGCACGCACCTGGTGGCAAACTTAGCTGCTTTAAGAAGCAGGAGCTTAGAGGCTTTAGTTTACAGACCAGGTGTCATATGCTGTAAAACAGGAATTCGGAGCACTGAATAAATAATAATAACAAAAAGAATGTCACATCAGATTGATTCTTTTGATACTGATAAACTAAAGGAAATGAAAAACCAAGTGTCATGGCGTTGCTGCAAATCTGGTTAGGTCGTGGAATATAAAGGTACTTCACATATGAGCTCATCAAAAATACAAATCCCTGTTCATCCATCCACCATCCATCCATCTAAAAAAACCAAACAGGAATCCCTTTTTATTTATTTTTGATTAATCAAACATATGTATTTTTGTAGTGGACAGTGAGGAGTAAAGTGTTTTGTGGCACAACTGTTTTTAAACCAATGTCTGTTCTTGAATGTTGCTCCTGTCAAAATCCCAGCACCACATGAAGCCAACAATAAACCATGTAATCATATTTTGTGAGTCATCTGCAGAAAACACAGGGATGTTTTTTTGGAGCCAGCTGGTGTCACCCAGATAAGATTTACTATCTCCATGAATCATTTATGTGTAGGTGAATGAGACAAAGGCACTAATGAATAACTCTTTGCACAAAGAGATTTGAAGTGTCATTTAAGTTCCACATTTTTATCAGTCAGAAAAATATCATGAGCATATATCTATATATATTTAATTTGAAAAAAAAAAAGCAGCGCAGTTGACAGTCGTTCTTTTGTATTTAACAAATACTTGGGACCTTTTTAAATAAATGTTTGAAAATGATTGCGTGCTAGTTTGCCTCCCTTTTACTGCTGAGTTTGAAAGCCCTGGGCTGTTGCTTGGTTTATTTCCTACAGCATGGCTGGAATATGAAAATCCACGCATGTGTGTGGCTTTTCCCGAATAATGATTTCTTTAGGGATGTTAAAAACATTAGCTCAGATCCTGCGTGCATGTAAACACACTTGACAAACACAACAGGGAATGGAGGGGATTGAGGGTATTATGTAGGCCAACGTAGCTTATCCTTATATTGTGCTGGGTAAAAATCGAACATGCAAAATATTAATGTCTTCTCCCTTTTGCTCCCAAGTTGTCAAACCACGTTATCGGCTTGGATACAGTAGCTCTGCATAATCCCGTGTGGACAGTTTTTAAAACTGTGTTCATAAACTCACACAGTCACCTGAAATGCTGATGTCATATAAAAACCAAAATACATGCCATGATATGTAAATCTACCCAGGCAGGCGACAGGAAAAAGACACGAGTTTTATTCTTAGATCAGAAGCTGTTTGAAAAACTGTCACACACCAAACTGAAGACAAGAAAGCAGGATTTAGGTTTTTTTTAGTAACTTTCTAAGGTCTTTGTGTATTAAAATAGCATCTCTCGCAGTGAAATTGTTCTGCTTTTTACAAACCCACTGGTGTGTAAATTGTTCTGAACGTTTATGTTCTTAGTTTTGCTTCAGTGTATCGTTTATGTATACGTAACCACACATATTACTCATTTCCCCCTTCTGTAATATAAGAATGCTAGCCCTGCCAAAATCCCCCCCCCAACTACAACTCACACGATACCCCTCTGACTCATAGTGTTTTTTGTTCATAACTCCTGAGGATATTCTTGCCTCAGTATTGTATTTCACTGAATTTGCTTTATTTTACCGCATCGTTAAGATAGGGTTCTTCCACATACCAAAAAAGGAATTCCAATTAGAGCCCCTAAAAAAGCCTTTTGCAAACTTAATGCGAAATCCCAAAGAGAGTGGACAATGTGTATAAGGGAGATGTGTGTGTTTCCGTGCAGTATTAGTTTTAAACCTCTTTGTGCACGCTTTAAGCTCATGCAAGAATCACTATGTATCCAAGCACTGTGCTAGCATTGCTTCACATGTTGTGTGTTAATAGCTCTCGGTCTTTTAGTGGTCTGAACATCCAGTGGGTTATGTAAGTCAGCGTTTCCCAACCTCAGGTATGACAACCAGTTTCTGTGCTTGTTCAGCAGGTCACAGAGCAGGTGGTTTGCTAGGTACAGCAGGTGGTCATGTTCAAAAGTGCTGTCATGGTGTAGGTGTTTAACCTCTTGCTACCAAACACACGTCAAAAGGTGGCGGTTTGGAAACAGCTTGCATGTGATAGCTGATGTCAATAGTAGCTGTACAGCCTACAATACAGCAACGAATTGGCCTGAATGCTTATAAACCTTTTATTTAAAAAAGGTATAAGGGAAGACTTCAACATTTAAAAAACATTTGCTTATCATGATAAGTTTAGCCAATCAGCATATCTGGAAACAGGTGCAGGCACCCTGATCTAGAACACAGCTTTATGTGAAACTGTAGCATGGTGGCGGGACATTAGGTCATCACAGTGGCATCAGTGAATGTGTGACTCTGTAGGCACAGTTTGTAAATTCGGGTTGGACAGAATATCAATGTCAGCAAATCAAAATATTGATTACCATGCTTTATAATTAATGATAAATTGATTAAAACAATTGTTGGCATTCTTGCAGCCTGCTAGGACAGCTTGAGCTTTATCATGGAGACCTCAGGCAATCTTAAGTGTCACATTCCTGTTTTTGTACACATTACAGAAGAAGAACAATATATTGTTAATAAGTCAGGTGTAGATTGTGTAGTAGTTGTAAGTTGTAGTCCTTCTGTGGCAGTCTGCTGTTGCAGTGCTTCAATGTGTGGCGGCATTCTCCCGTTTTGTTTCCAAACTATAAATATGTCCGTTCAGTCACATTGCTATTTAAAGGCATCCAGAAGCAGATGGTTTGCACAGCCGGGTGGAGATTTGGGAAATGTCCTGGCATTCCTGTTTTCTGGGCTCGAATCCCACTGTGCACCTGTCCCATGTTGCCCGTCTGAGTTGTTCGGACATTGTCCCAATTTCAGGCTGTGTAGTAGTCCACAAAGCCTTTTCTTCAGAGAAACACAAACTTTTCTCCTTCACTTCCCTTCAGATCTTAACAGGGCTTTGCAGTTTAAAAACAGCAAAGAGAGGATGGTCCTGTCAAATACTGTTCCCTGTAGAAAACTGCCCTCTCACTCTGCAGCTCACACAACTGATAGGAGAGGAACAATTACAGTTCAGCATTTTGTCTTGACTTTTATGGACCTTGCACCTTACTTTCTTCTGCCAAATTCTCCATTTCTTCCACTCACACACATTTCCACTGACTTGTTTTTTACACAAGCTTCTTCTTCTCCCTCTCCCTGCCAGGCTCAAGACAAGAAGAAGGCCCTGGAGGAGACCAAAGCCTACACCACTCAGTCTCTGGCCAGCGTGGCCTACCAGATCAATGCCTTAGCAAACAATGTGCTGCAGCTGCTGGATATTCAAGCCTCACAACTACGACGCATGGAATCGTCCATCAACCACATCTCCCAGGTACGCGCCACAGCAGATTCAGTATTTGTACACGGGATTTGAATCATCAGCCAAGAAGGTCGACTCTGATTTTAGCAGTCTAATCGCTGCTCTATCCATCAAATGAATAAAGATAGGTTTTTCCTCTCTAGATAAAAGTTATTCAAGTACAGTAAAATGCCACCGTCTGCTATTATTCAGTGTCATAATACCAAACTGCACAATGGCACATTCATGCATTATAAAGACTTGACAGATATGACGGGGGCATGGATCATGCTGGAGCTGCCAATCCTCCACAGTCCCTCATCAGTCCCGCTTGCTTCATCAGCAGTCCTCTCTCTCTCCGTCTCTGTTCCTCTGTGTGCGCCTCATGCGGCCACCCTGCCTGTCAGCCATTGAATGTCCCGTCCCCTCCCTGTGCGCTTCATTAAGCCTGTCAGAATGAAGTGAAATCCTGACGCCAGCACTCTAGCTTGCATTTTCAGCTCCCACTTTACTCTGCAAACTGCAGAGTGGTAGCAGACAGGTGCAGTCTCACGGCGGACAACCAAACACTATTCTCAATCCTTTAAAGGTGCTCAGTAGAGCTTTACATCCCCCCACTTGATGTTTCTGCTTCACACCCAAAGGCACCCTTGACGTGCAGCAGCACAGGAGAGAAACTGTTGAGTCGGTACGTTCACCTGATCGTAACTGAGAAGCGACTTGTATCAGCTTTAGTCTGGCCACAATGTTTGAAGTTTTTCACTGCAGCCATTTTTGACTTTTCATAGGTAGAAAAACACACATTTCACCACTAGATTAATTCTAGTAGTCACATATTATTCTTTCTGTATTTTTGAAGCTCTAAAAGCAAAGTGAGGCCATGCTTTTTATTCTGTTATACATTTCAGAGAATTAGGTTTTTAATTTAAATTCTGTAATTTGATTTACAGGCAATCAAGACTACTGCAAAAAGATTCTAAGACAGGAAACCACAACAGCATCTTATGAACAAACTAACCGGTCATGTTTTTTTCTTAGTTCATGCAAGCTACCTCGCATGCATGAAACTGTAATAGCAGTCTTCTCCATGGCTATACATTTACTCGACACCATTCATGAATTGAGTCCCTGGATCCAGAATGACATCTGGATCTAGATCAGTTTGGAATACTTTCACCAAAACAGTGTTTCCCATTTTTTATTCCTTCAGTTTGATATATATTTATTAAGATATGGCACAACATTTTTTCCAACCACAAAGAATCCTTCCAAAAATTTCTTGATTCAGATCAGTGTATGAATCGGCTCCAAAGGTTAATTTCTTCCAGGGTGGGGCATGCCACACCTCTGATAATCTTTTCATGCAAAATGGCCTATAACATTTTGAGGGATCTTTTTACCCACAAATAAACAAGCAAACAAAACCAGACCAGTCCCATAAACTCAATGATGGGGTGAATGAATGCATGCCCTTGAAAACGCAGATGGGTTCAAATCTGCTTGAATCATTGAAAAGTTCAGGAAAAGATCA
The DNA here is from genome assembly GCA_015106755.1 of Etia nguti. Taxonomy (NCBI): domain Eukaryota; kingdom Metazoa; phylum Chordata; class Actinopteri; order Cichliformes; family Cichlidae; genus Etia; species Etia nguti. Next base: position 24,207 of record VUQG01035422.1, read on the forward strand.
TTTACTTTACATATACCCCATAATGGCTTTTCTCTCTACACAAAATGAATGTTTAACTTTGCTTTGCTGTGCCAGTTTATCAATTTATCTTTCTAGAAAGAAAAGGTAGGCAAACGCTGCTGCCAAACCCATGTCTGATTTAAAAGGCCTCAGCAGAAAAGTCTTTGGCAGAAATATACGGTACAGGCTAATCCCTAAAATGCAAAGCAGCAGCATGTCTAATCAAAGGAGAAATCTGAATTAGTACCTAAATTCATTGGTTGTGCCTAAAAATGGACTTGCTTCCTTTTGATTTTGTTGGAGATCTGAAACTCTACACTTTGGTGTCTTTTCTATTTTCACTCTGTCTTTTCTGTCCTTTCTGATTTATCTCACAGTTCATTCCCCGAAATTGTCATCCATCAGCTCAATGACCCACTTGTGCCTTTTTCAGCTCCATTTCAGTTGGTCCAATCCTCTTAAGCACAGGATCAACTTCGCATTACTCTATATTGCAGTGTAAATTCAAAAGATTGTGGTAGCACATTTATGGACACCTCTTTGCCGTAAAATATTGCACCGACAGTAAGAGTTGTTTGGATTTAGGTAATATCAAACTATACATGAAATCACTGACGTATAAATTCATCGTTTGCGGGTATCGAAACCTCGTTTCATACTTGGTACAGACATTTCAGCTCGCTCAGTTGCTTTGCAGAGAATGATCATCTGCTTAAGAACAGATTTAATAGAATGACACCACTGTATAGCTCTGGCAGTGAGAGTTACCATCTGTACCATCTGTTGTCAAAAAACACACTCCAGAGGTTGAGCAGACAGGCAGATGTTTATTAAAGAGATTACAAAAGAAAATGAGATCGCAAAAGCTCATGAAGCTCATGACAGCGCTGTCGTCACTCATTAGGTAACAGTTACGTCTCGATGCATTTAGCAATGTACACACAGAGGAAATGCATACAGAGGAAAGTAGCTCTAAAGTGAAGTTTCCTTTTCTATTTCATCACTTTCTTCTCTTCTCGATCTTTTTTTAATTACCGTAAACCCCCCAGAATCAGCTTCTAGTGTCTGCCTCTGTCTTGTCTGCCTCTCTCTTATTTCTGTGCCTCTCTATCCTTCTGTATTTTTTCACTCTCTCTAATCTACACTGCACCTCAGCTCGCCTGTTACTGGCAGGAAATGGGCAGGTCTTTTTTGTAACTTCCCAGCTGAAGCTGGGCGTGTCACTTCAGTTTCCTCTCCTAAAGAAAGCGACTACAATATCACACACAGGCACGCGCGCGCACACACACACACACACACAGATAGATAGATGATAGAGCTCAGAGACTTCATGTCAGGCACAGTGAGAGAGTGGCACAACTTGACAGTTCTCATATTTTGAGTGTCTTGGTTGGATAAATGTTTAAAGATAATTAAATGAAGCTCTAAAACACAAAGTTGTTCTTATAGTGTATTTCTTTGTTTCCATTTCCAATGTGTATATAAATTCCCCTCTCACCCCGGTCTGTCCTTCAAGCTCGGGTCCTCTACCAGAGGCCTGGGAGCTTGAGGGTCCTGCACAGTATCTTAGCTGTTCCTAGGACTGCGCTCTTTTGGACAGAGATCTGTTGTATTCCAGGGATCTGCTGGAGCCACTCGCCTAGCTTGGGAGTCACTGCACCTAGTGCTCCGATTACTAACGGGGCCACTGTTACCTTCACCCTTCACATCTTCTCGAGCTCTTCTCTGAGCCCTTGGTACTTCTCAAGCTTCTTGTGTTCCTTCTTCCTGATGTTGCTGTTCTGTCACGACGGCCGTCTTATGTATATATCTATCTATCTATATCTATATCTATCTATCTATCTAGATAGATAGATATAAATATAAATATAAATATAAATAACAGTTGTTGTAACATTGTTGTTACTGAATTGCTTTAAACAGATGCTGACATTTTTATTTATTTTATTTTTTTGTACAACTACATGTCCGCTTTGCAGCTTTTGAATGCTGGTTAAAACTGTATTAAGCAACAGAAGCTGGTGATGGTGTAACAGTTATAAATATAGATTATTCAGTACACAGTAGCCAAAAATTGTTTGTGAACAGCGCACACAACAGAGCTAGAAAGCTGTCAAATAACAGTAGTTCTCGCGTATTTCATTCACACATATTTTCTTTGAAAATCACCCTGAAAGTAAGTGTAATTGTCTTCAATTAAACTGTTGTCAACACAGTTTTTCACTACAGTGTAGTATGATGGCTCAGAAGGTCGCTTTGGGCGAAGGTCTGATCCCCAGCTCATCCACTTGTTGATGTGTACTTGGGCACATCAACATAATTTCATCATAGTATAATTATATTGAATGAATGAGCACATGAAAGCACATGGGTTTTAGTGTTTCCACTTACAGCCTTGTATTAGTACCACTCCATACTATATCACCTCCATACATTAAAAGCAAATTTACAGGCCCACATTAGAAAACAGTAAACGACCATATTACATTTCTCTCCAACAGACAGTGGACATCCATAAGGAGAAGGTGGCCCGCCGAGAAATCGGCATCCTGACCACAAACAAAAACACCTCTCGTACCCACAAGATCATCGCTCCGGGCAACATGGAGCGGCCGGTGCGCTACATTCGAAAGCCCATCGACTACACGCTGCTGGATGATGTAGGACACGGCGTCAAGGTAAGGAAAATTTTCCTCATTGTGTCAGAATAAAAGCCTTCTAACAAGGAGTAAGAGTAAAGTCATTTCTGCACTATTCCACCATAATTACTACCAAACTGTTGCATCTATCCATTACTTTGATAAATTGCCGTGTTTTCCCCCGATAATCAATTTTGCCAGAGAAGAATACACATACTTAGTCAAGTTTACACCTGGTACTTGCATGTGAGCATCCTCACTGTCTGCATTCATAATTCATTCACACACTCCCACCCAGGCTGTGAGCTGATCAATACACTGGCCTTTTAGTTGATTAAGCACGGAAACACTTCAGCCTATCCAAGAATAGCTGCACAGGCAAGAGTTTTTCATGCCCGGTAACAATTTCCCAAGCTGCTAGTTATTAATCATCTGTGTGTGTGTTTTGAGGAAACTATCATAGCCAAGTGTTACTCACACCATCACACTCCCTTTTAATTGTAAAAAAAACCAAAAAACTCTTTCAGTCTTTCTTCCGCCTCATTCTTCAGTTTTTTTATTCTCTCTCCCCATGATCCATCCTCTCCTCGTCCCTCTCTTCCTCTATTTCACAAGACTGTGTGTCTGTGCTTGTGTCAGCGTGCACACACAGTTATACGCACTGATTGCTTGTGTTGTAAATTTCCATATTGCGTGTGTGTCACTTGGCCTCTGTATCCCTTTCCCCTGGTCTGTCTCTGTTGAGATAGTGGCTGTCCACTGATTTTCAAACATCCGCTGATTCAAATTCAAAAGCTAGTGTTTCCTCCTTTGAGAGCTGGCTCACACTGAGACAGATTTGGCATGGCCCACTATGCAAATTGAGCATCATTCAGGGATGATAGAAATGACAGATCTCTGCAGAAATCAGCACATTGTAGATGGAAGAAAATCTGCAATCTTTTCTTTTTTTTGTCCATCTGGAAATCTGCAAAAGGAAACAGCAGTTCGTGCTTCTAAGACTCGAGTCTACATTTGGATGAGCATTATGAATGTTATGAAGTCGACTTATTTTAACAAGGTTTAGATAATCAGTTTGGGCTTGTGAAATGCATTTTTGGATTCAAAGCTCTCTGGCTGCTGGCTCCTTTTTAATTCTCTTCCTGGCTACTTGTGTATGTATGTAAATGCGCTTATGAATGTGCGTTTGTGTAAGCAAGAATGTATACAGTCTCTTTCTCATGCACACATATATAAATCTGTGAACTGCTTAAAAAGCTCGACCCAAGAGACAGCATCCCAGACAGAAAATATTTTTCAATTTCAATTTTTTTGTGTGTGGCGCGACTAAATATCTGCACACCTGAATGTGCCGTAGGTGTGTCGTTGGAACACTTGCACAGTATCCCCTGCACATTATCTTGCTGTACATTTATTAAATTACAGTCAGGTGTTTGTGAAATGTAACAGTAAGCGTGCCAGTGTGCGAGAGTTAGATTTGATTTTTTTTGTGGAATTTTATTTGGTGTTAAAAAGTTAATTGACTTTTTTCTTAATGTGTTAAGCAGGGAAACATTATCCAGGTTACTTTTCTTCTCATATTTGACTTATGCTTAGACACCGTGTCACTATTATTGCACTATAAGGATGAATATCATTGAATATCAAGAAAGGATATCCATCCATACATTCGCTTCCGCCCAGCCCCTTCAGGGTCGCGGGGGGTGCTGGAGCCCATCCCAGCTGTCCTAGGGGGAGAGGCGGGGCACGCCCCGGACAGGTCGCCAGTCATCAAGAAAGGATATCAAGATTTTAATGGTACCACTACTCCTAGCAGTATGCTGTTGCTCCTGGCACCTTGTCGCTATATTTAGATTTAGACTTCAAATTAAAGTAGTTACTCAGTGACAGTAGCTCATTAGAAAAGAAGGAAAATGGCCTTGATTTTGTTTGTAACTCCAACTCCAATCACTGATAAAAAAAAACACTGTTCAGTAATTCTTTTTCTATGAAGTCAGAAAAATCATTATTGCAGATTTCTCTGAAATATTGTGATATAATTTTGACCCCTATTCACTACTGCTACAGCCGCCACATAGAAATACACTATATTCAGAGGTATATTAATGCAGGTGTGTGGGTATGTTTGTAATTTTGCTTTCCTGCATTTATGAGTCCGGGTTGTGTTCCTGCCGTGCTGGGAAATATTAGCAGCTTATTAGCGCTCTATCCTCACAGCCTATTTCCTCTTGGCTGAGGTGGATTCCCTCAAGCTTCTGAGGAGCACTGATCCACCCCCTTCCCTTTTCTCCCCCACATCCAGGGGAATTTACCCACGGATAGATGGGAAGTCAGTCTCGAACTTGGAAAGACCCAGTCATGCATGTGTGGATGACTGTATTCAACCCCTCACCGTAATGGCTTTTTAAATTTTTTTTATTTTGGCATTTCTGGCAGTTACCATGGTGATAGTTTTAGCCACATTACAGCCACTCAGAGACTCTGTTGTTATTTATGACCTCACACCACTTTACTACCCAGTTTTTTATTTTCCTGGTACGACACTTAAAACATGTAGCTCAGCCGCTCCTCGTTATTCATAGTGACTAGACACTAAAGTGACTGTTATTCTGATTACACTCTGTAACACAGATCCAGATACAGACATAGACATAGAGGGAACAAAACAAAATATAAACAGTGTTTCCATGTCCTTTTTTTTCAAATGTTTGTGTACAAAGTAGAACAACAGGAAGCGATCTCTTCCTCTACCTTGGTTAAAACCTAAATTGGGTTGTTTGTGTGAATGTTACTGCAGGCAGGTGTTCAAGTGAACATAGGAGACATTAACTGACATTAAAGGGCAGCATTAATAATATATAATAATCAGATAAACATTAAATGTATTAATAATGTTTAAAAATCTTCCAAATTTTCACAAGTTGCCTTTTTTCTCAGTTTGATATTATTGTAAATTTAACCTCCTTTTTGTTGCTAGAATTTGGCTTATAATGAAGTATAGTTTGAACAGTATTAAAATTGTAATTGTAGATTCAGTGTGATGAGCAGCCTGTGACCTGGAAAATTAGTAGCACACACAGTAGTGGTTCACAGTCTTTCCTACATAAATTTCAGCTACTACTACTACTGTTGGGCTTAATGTGAAGCAGCTTAACCTGCAGTACTCACCCGAGCTGCATGATTGGACTTCACTTTAAATAAAGATTGAGAAAAGTAAGCAAAATCAGCACTTCATGATACGTTGTTTCAATATGTTTCTGTTTAAATAACACTGTGACGCTGGGTGTGGATTGGGAAATGGTCTAAATACACTCAACTGTATTCATGTGAGAAAAAGGAGGCAAAGCCTTACTTCACACGTGCTCTGAACACACCAATACACTCCCTTCCTATTTTCTTCTTGATTCTCTTTCAGCATCATGTAGTGTGGTTACAGAGTTACTGTTACCAGTCTTTAACCAATGAGCGTATCTTGTTTTCTGTCTTCTCTTTCTGCCTGCTTGCACTCAGTGGCTTAAGGCCAAGGTAAGAGATGCTTGTGTTTCTCCTCTTATTATCCATAAAATGATCATGTTTAGAGCCACAGTGTCAAGGTGCACATGAAGCCATGAAACATATCAATCTACCTTTGAGACACATAGAAGAAGTACATCTTTAATTAATTACACATTTTTTTACAGTAAGAAACAAACCAGATTTTGTGCAAAGGCAGTCCAATAAAGCAGGATCAGTGTATATAATAAGATATTTAATGTGTATGTTGTATAAATAGATTTTACCCTGTTCCATTTTACAGTATCCATTCATCCATATATTACTATTAATCATACACTCTTTATGTAAGATAATAGACACCTTCGTACTGGTGCTTTGTGTTTTCTCCATTCATACAGCATAGGTGAACCTCATCCAAGTCTTGCTTGTTCATCATTGTTGAAATGACTCCTGAGAGTCAGGTTCATTGGCAGGAAAAGGGCTACATTATAGAAAATCAGGCTTTAAACTTTCTTTTTTTTTCTAGCAACATGGCAACAATGCGGCGGGACGAGGGGGGACCCTTTCAAGGACCAACCCACCTTCACAGAAACCTCCAAGCCCTCCCATGGCTGGTCGTGGTACCCTTGGGTAAGAACCTACAGTTTAACTTGCGTGGTGTAAGAGGTCGTGGTCCCATCTGGTCTCTGTTAAACTGGGGACTTCCTGCCAAACCAGTCAAAAAAAAACAGTAGGTTATGAATGCAGAGATATATTTTAACAAACAGTTCAAATGTTTTTAGTTTTCCTATTCTTTATTTTATTCTATTATTTTCATGAAACTGAAAATGAACTCTACTTTCCTCTTTCCCCATGTTTACCTGACTCCAGACGTAACACTCCCTACAAAACACTGGAGCCCGTGAAGCCCCCGGTGGTGCCAAATGACTACATGACGAGCCCGGCCCGACTCGGCAGCCAGCACAGCCCCGCGCGCACAGCGTCTCTCAATCAGAGACCCAGGACACACAGGTAGCACAGATCCTTCTTCTTCTCGTCCAAATGACCATTTAAACTTTGTTTTCGATTGCTGTTTACCACATTACAGCTCAACTGCACACAAATGGGGCACAAATGTTAAGTAGATGCATTTAAACCACTTGAGAGGAGTGAAATAAGCCGATGTAAAGAAATGACCAGAGCATTTAAAATGTGTTAGATAAAGTGGGACATGCTACAGTTTGTTTTCTGTAGGAAATGGGGAGCTTGCAACTTTTTTGAGTGAGACTGACGAGGCCCTCTAACCTGGTGCAGATATGAAGAGAATGTAAAAGTGCTGATTAGCATTTTCTTATTTAAAAATGCTGCTTTTTACATCAGATACCCTTCCTGACACAACCCCAAAGGGGCTTTTGTGCCTCCAGCATGAAGTGAAGCAGTGTTTGCATACTTGTTTTCTCAAATTGAAATGTCTAGTTACAAAAAAGTTATTAGTAAAATTGGAATCAGCTGATAAGACTTTTAAAAATTGAGATATTTACATTTCTTTATTAATTCCTTCAGTCTGTGCTTTTGCACTTTGGATCTCTTCCTTTTTTTCTACATAAACTTTGGTTCTCTTCTACGTGCGTCGCAGCTTCTTCTCAGAAATCGAGATTGGTTGCCATAGTGACGGGCACATTGTTGCAGACAGAGTGACATACGAGAGACTAATGATAGGATGTCAAACTTTGTTATGTAATTAAGTTTGTCTCACACATCTCTAATGATTGCCACGAACTCTCCTCTGGCTCTCCGTGCAGCGGCAGCAGTGGTGGCAGTGGTGGGAGGGAGAACAGTGGAGGCAGTGGAGTCAGTGTCCCTCTAGCAGTTCCCACACCCTCTCCTCCCAGTATTGGACAAGGTGAGTTCCCAGAGCTGCTGTGCCTCCTCGTCTCCTGCATGTCTAAACTGAGCGAAGTTTTGCTTTAAATCTGGTGTAAAAGTTGGGATTAGTAGTGCAATAGATTTTTTTTCTTTTTTTTTAGAAAACTGACAGGATGTAGATTTACTATTACAGTCATGGAAAAAGTGCTGCAGGCATATAGCCTTACTGAAAATATATATTTCATAAGTACGTTTTTGACCTTTTTCTCAAACCTGTATTAAATATATAATGAAGAAACTGCTGTGCAGGAAAATTCTGACCAAGGCAAGAAGAAAAACTGGGACACTGGGCCCAGAGAGAGCAAGTGTGTTCAATCAAGTAAATTGAACTGAAATGCAGGCAGAGTTTTAATGCTGCTCACACCGGCTCGCCTCTCTTGTAGTGGCCACATCGTCAGCCTCCGTGCCCCAGGGCCCCGGCTTGGGTCCCATCCCCATGTCCCAGTTTGGCACCATCTCCCGCCAGATCTCCCGTCACAACTCTTCCACCACCTCCTCAGCCTCAATGGTGTCGGCCACTGGCACCTATCGCCGCGCACCCTCCGTCTCCTCCCAGCAGCCCCATCTCAACGGAGGCCCAACATACCCTCAGAACCCAGGTAATGTAGTTTTAACCAAGGTATTTGTCACAGGACTCCTGAAGTACTTGGTGTTTAGAGATAATCTGCACAAATAGGTTTGGGAGCAAAAAGTTCACATCCCATCCTAATATAATGAAATACGCATTTAGAATTTGGCTGCTCATACTTCTGCGTTTGGTCCTCTTGGTCTAACAGCTATGTGGGCTAGCCTTTTCAGGGGCTAATGAAAATGAATGATGAACCGTAATAACAGAAGTCAGGGTTGTTGAATCCTCCCCACCTCTGCCCTGCTACGCAGAGTGTTTCATTAGCTTTTCTAATTGAGTTATGACATTATTATTTTAGTCAGCTGGAGGAAGGTTCTTGTTCAGGGAGACTGGTGAGCAGGCAGAAGGCATTTCAGGGTAGAAATGCTCGCAGCTGCAAGACGAGGGAAAACCCAGGACATAATGCATATTTTCTGTCAAATGAGGAGAATTTATTTTGGCAGGCTTCACTCTGAGCCATTCTCTTCTAATGGCTCCTCTCAAAGGACAAACCGTCTTTCTTGGCACAAAACACAAAAGGAGGAGGCTGTCTGTCTTGTCGAGAAGAGAGAGAGAGACAATGACACTGAGCCTGGTTAGCCACAGGCTTTAACTGAGACATTGCGTAATCTTGATGATGTCTGCTGTGTAGTTGTTATAATTGTATAAGCTAAAAGGTACGTTTGGACACGTGGTGGATGTTACAGAGGTTTAACAGCACAAAAAGCTGTTCCATTACGCGATGGAGCTCATTGATCTCACAGGGTGTAGCTGCGGATAGATGTGAAAGCGCGATGGAATAAGAGGACATTACTTCAGCGATGTTACAGACGCCCTCCCGATACATGTGATTTATGAGTCAGACCTGGCATGCCTGTGTGTGACATCATGTCTTTGAGTGAGGACGGCTGTGTTTTTCTGTTTGTCTGTAGGGTTAACTCTTACGATGAGACAGTGCAGCAAAAAGCCTGATTTTTAAGGGGAATGTATCCAGGTTATATTGGTACAGGTTTATTAAGTGAAGGGTGTAAGTGAGCTAAAATGTTGAACTGTATCCAAAAATACTGCTCTAGTGAGCATTCCTGCAAATTCTTTGAGAAGCCGTATCTGTCTTCCTGAAGCGTTATCTTGCAGCTGTCATGTTTCTGGGTCCGCGTCGTGCTTTGCAGTTCTTTCACCATGTTGAAAGCCGATTGCTAGCTGCAGCTTTTGCTTTTGATTTTTAAAACAGATGCTGATGAGGTAGATTCTCAGGCTGAGATTAGATGAAGGCCTGTTCGGCCCAGCTTGAAAAACGCAGCACAAAAGAACACTGATTGGAAATTTTCAAACAAGTTGCTCACCAATGCTTCCTGTGCTATTTTTGCTTGCTCACAAGCTTTTTGTTGTCTCCCCCCCCCTCTCTTTTTCAACATGCTCAATTTGGATTTTGTCTTCTCTGTGATGCCCTTTTGCTCTTTTTTTCTGTCTTCTGTCTTTCTCCCTGTCCAAACACCTCTGTTGCTCTCTGTCTCTCGGCTGCTTCCTCTGCCTGCCTGATTGTTGTGGCTCCAGTGTCTGTGGCTCCTCCGCCTCCTCCTCCTGTGGTCCAGCTGACCCCACAGATCCCCCTGACCGGCTTCGTGGCCAGAATGCAGGAGAGCAGTAAGTAGTAGAAAGCAGACAGAAACATGCACTTATGTGGTATACCTGCATGTACCATTAAGGTTAGAAATGTAGAGTGTACAAATACAGTCATGTGCAAAGTCACAGGTATGAACCTGATGTCTTTTTCCAAAAAACTGGCATAAACAAAACAGCGTGCACAAAATTTACGCAACGTCACCAGTGCACTCAACAGGGCTCCGAGCACGTTTCAGGACCCACACACTGCTACACTCACACTACCTTATCGCACTGGATGCAGGGCTGAGGGTGGAGCACCCTCAGATGTCTGTCTGTTGCCATGGTGATAGATCATTGAAAGCTCTCAGTCCACTGAGGAGAGAAAATGTGACCCGCTGCCGCGTCCTGATTCACCGGCCGCTTGTCTGCAAAAACGCAGAGATCTACCTATCTGTGTCTCTAGTTCAATGAACCGAAGAACAGTTCTGCATGAGTCACGGAGCGAAATGAACAATGGAGTTGGTGTGTGTAGTCTGCACTTTTTAAACAGGCCTTAAACTAGTCATTATTGCTAAATCAGCTGGTGGCTTTTCTCTTTTTTTCTGGTGTACAGGAAGTGGCACGTTTTATGTTTCCACCACCAGCAACAGGGATTAATGTGCATGTAGAAGAAGAGCTGATTAGTTAGTATGAACACTAATCACTTTGACTAAACAAAGAAAAAGGCTGCTGCTGCTAAAAAATAGGTCACCTCACAGAAAATACTGATGTTTAACAACTGAGTTCTCGTGAGAAAATGCCACAAAGAGAAGCACTTTAATACTAGGAAAAAAACAAACAAACGGGACCCAGTACAAGTGCCTTTTAATGTTTTTTTAATGGGACTGGTCTTGCTCTGTCTTTGCCTGAACTATATTGTGTTGCTAAAAGCCTGATGTATATTGTGTTTATACAAGGGGAAATAAAACCAAAGTCAGCTATTGTTTTATAGCGAAGCGTTTTCAGTTGTTAACAGCTCCAAAGTGAATTGTTGGACCTGTTGTAAAAAAGGTTATGCAGGCAGATTGGAGAGTTGCATTAATTTCGGTCCCCTGTGCCAGTTCTTTAATTCAAGAGCAAGCTTATGAATTAGATAAGATGTGCAGTTTCTCTTTAATCACTGGGCTCGAGACTACAAAGCTGCAGGGAGACCTGCTCCAAGAGGACTCTCGTAGCACAAGAACTCATTTGGTTAAAAGACTGAAAAAGAGTCGGGGCTTTTAAAATCACACCAGTCCACCCATTTTATCACATCGTATTCATGTTAAGTATGCACTTGAGAAGTGCCGCTGTTCACTTCTCACTGGACGAATTTAAAAATGCAAATCATACAGTGTTACAGTACGTGTGCGATTGCATAACACACCTACTAAGATTAATCCTGTCATTTAAAAGAAGAAGAAAACACATTCAGGTGTGGTTAAGCTCCACCTTTACTTAAACAACTACAGGATAAACTGAAGAAGGCTGGTAGCTGTAGTACTAGAAGCATTAATAAATAGAAAGACTACAACGGCTACTGAGGACAAGTGTTCATGTCTTTGGTAATGTGTCCAGGAAGTTTTAGCAGCCTCTGAGAGATTTCACGTTTACAGAAGTGATACAGAGTGGCTGTTTTATAATGTTAACTAGATATTTCGGGAACTTTAAACAGCCACTTGTAGTGCAATAAACGTATTGATGTTTCACTGATAGAAGGTTTATAATAATAATAATAATAAATGATTAGTAAGTAAATGAGTGCCATGGGGACTTGGATCAGTGCTAGTATTAACTGATGCTGCAGGATCAGCGTCCAATTAAAGACTAAAGTGACCCACAGCTGCCCTCTAGTGAGCAGTTAGATCACTGAACATTTAATATGTGTACACAGTTAGAAGACCTGGAATGATTTAGATCATGGTTGCTTGATAATTATATATGTTAAAATAAATATAAGAAACGGTTCATACTAGTCTCTCTGACCTGACAATGCCAAAAAATAACAGTAACATCTTGAAAATAAATATATAGGATTTTGAAAGGTGAACGCTATCACGGTGCAAGAGAACATTTTGAAATATCCCCAGACTGAGAGCTCTGAATGCACTCCTTCCTTATTATTTCTTTAAAGTCTTATCACCTCTGCTTCCTGCCGTGCTTTAGTAACAGACAGTCCAGCCCCACCTCCTCCACCTCCCCCAGAGGACATTGGTGTCTTTGAAGAGCCAGCTCCCCCTCCTCCGCCTCCACCTGTAGACTACGAGGAAGAGGATGCCGCAGTGGTTCACTACAACGATCCCTATGCTGATGGAGACCCCCAGTGGGCTCCCAAGAATTACTTAGAGAAAGGTTGGTACCCCGAGTTAGTCATTGTATTTAGACTTTCACCAGTGCAATGAGCTATTTTACTGTTTTTTTCATTTTCCACAGTTGTGGCCATCTACGACTACTCCAAGGACAAGGAGGACGAGCTGTCCTTCATGGAAGGGGCCATCATCTACATAATCAAGAAGAACGACGATGGCTGGTTCGAAGGCGTCTGCAACGGCGTCACTGGACTCTTCCCTGGAAACTATGTTGAGTCGATCATGCACTATGCTGACTAAAAAAAACAAACAAACAAAAAAAACCCACACGTGATGGCGCTGCAGAGGTAATCAGTGAAGATGTACAGATGTATGCAGCGCAGCGATAGCAGTTCATACAGCTCCCGTTTTAAATGAAGTGCCATGGTGAATTAATAAGTAGTTTTCTTCTTTTGTGGGGAGAGGAAAGGGTTTGATCTGCCCTATTATTAAAAAAAATAAAATAAATAAGGCGCCGCACAAAGTAGGAGGGTGTTGAAGCTTTGCAAGGCCTGTGTCTGAAAGTAAAGGCCTTTTTTTCCCACCACTGTCACATGGTAGGGCTCATCAAACAGCAACATTTTGCCTCACGAGAAATGACGTACATTAATAACAACTTCAGTGGATACAGAGTAAATCTAGATGTAGTGTTAATTGAGACCAAATTTTTTTTTTTTTTTTTTGCTTTTTCCATGTATGCAGTAGATCCAGAAAGTGACGCACTGCTACAGTTTTACCGAGACAGTCTAACGTCTTTATGGTAAAGTGCTGCACACTTTTTCCCTACTCGTTTGTACTGTAGACCATCAGACCAGCTCTTTCCTCCCTTTTGAAAAACAACGATCTTAAGTTATCAGAGACCTGAAAAGGACAAACGAACGTCATCAAGTGCATTAGGACACAGCTGAATGTTCCGTGCCGTTGACGTCCAAATAACACAAGGTGTTTTAAAAAATATATATTAAGGAGGATAATGGCCAGATGGAGCTGTGTATTCAGTATGCTCTCTCTGTGTCGGTGGGGATGCTGTTAAAAAAGAAAACAGGGCGGGGGGGGTGAAGTGAGTGTATAGACTGATCACAAAAAAAAAGAGTTTCTTCTTTCCGATGGAGTCTCTTTCTGCTCTCTAACTTGTATATAAACTGTAATGTGAGAAGCTGCCAGTACAGTACATTTGTCAGTGTGTTTCACCAGTGTTTCCATCAGTGTCATTGGGTGGGGGGAAGGGCGTGGTGCCAAGAGTGGATTTTTTTGAGAATTTCTTTTTTTTTACTTGAATATTAATTTTATTCATCACCCACAGTGCCATTTTAACTTGATTCAGGCAAAGTGGTTGTGTACAGGCTTTTATTTTTCTACGTTAGGTCACAACTATATCGTCTCGATCGCCGTCACTGTATTTGTCGATGCTGTCCAGCTACTGTAGCAGAGCGCTCACGTGCTTGCTGCTTCGTGACGCGAAGCAGAGGAAGGTCCAAGTCGTGTGGCTTTTTTGGTTTTTTCACGTTGTTTTCCATTGTGCACTGATTAGTTAGCGGTTACTGTGATGACTTTTTTTCCCATCATGGCTTTTATCACAAACACAAGCGCTGCCATCTTCGAAGTATCAACTAACCTTTCGGCGTTGTTTGTTCTTTCAGTGGTTGCTGGTGTGGTGCTTTAAATTGGTGCTTAATAACCATAATCACCAACCCAAACAACCTCAAGTCCAAGACTCCTCCCACACAGAAATGTAACAAAGGACTTTTAGTCTTGTTATCGATCGTTTTGATTGTAATCCTCGGCCACTTTTGTGTTTGTAGTGAATGTAGGTGACTCGGCGATGGTGATGTGCTTCAGCTGGAGTCGCTTTATGTCTTTTTGTCCATTCTGTGCTACACACGAATGACACCTGCTACCTGCGGTGAAGGAAGGAATCTCAATCCTTAGGTCTTAAAAGTCGTGCTGTTCCGATTTGTCCTACGAAATAAGATGCCTGTTCTGGCGGAGTGATTGTTGGTGCAAACTCGCTCTCAAATATCATTCAATATAATGCCTGTCTCAGAATATACATTTGTAACAAGTCATATGAACATAATCACGTGTACTTTAGAATAATAGGGGCATTGAACTTTTATTTTGAAAGGGAACATTTTCAAGGTTTTTAGGCAGAATATGACTCATTCATATCGACAGTATTCATAAAGCATGGAAGTATCTAAACGTCATTACAGTGAATGATTCGCCACTACATCCATTTCTTGATTGTATTTATTCCATCATGAGGTCATTTTGTTTTGTGAGGACTTTTTCTACCTGATGTATTTCTAGCTCTGCATTCAGCTTCTTTTTATGTCTGAGACTGCTGAGGAGGGATTCGCTAGCAGTTTGTATGTAAATGATTTATTTATACTTTTTTCATAGAGTAATCATGAGACAACCACCGATGTGCAAAACTTTGTAATGTTTACCACTTAACGTCTCTAGCATTTCAGGGCATCACAGGTCAAGGCGCCTTTCTTTGATGTGTGTTTTCTTATGATCATATGTGGAAATGAAATGAAAAACAAACAAAAAACATCCGAACTTTTAATGTTCATTGGAGCAGAATCCAATATTTGTCTTCTCCTCTCAGTTTGTACATAGGATGTGTTCATTGAAATTTATGTACAGCCTTTTTTGTAATAAACAGCTCAATGAAACAAATGACAGCACTGTGAGTTTTGTGCCAATGAGCTGTCTCAAAAGATGGAAACAATCTGCAGCATACTGTAAACATGCCGTCTACTGTATGTTTGTGCCCCCAAATAAAAACCACAAATAAATATAGATTTGTGAATAAATAACTTTCAAAACATGCGCTTGTATATTACCACTGCTATGTGTTTATGTGTAACTACAGCCTCATTTTAGGAGAAACTGGCTAAATCGAGCCTTGTGATGTACACAATGTCTCAAAGGGATGTACGTTCTGGAGGGGGAGGCGGGATGAAGTCAGGTGGTGGCTCGTATTCGTAGTCTTCGGTATGGTTTGCGGTTTTGGGTGCTGATAGACCCGGCTGAGGGGTGTGACCACTTGATTTTTCTGTAAAGACACATAAGAATGAAATTAAGAAATCTGAGTTTCACATTCAAATATTCAGTATTTTATGCAGAAAATAACATAATACATTAGATGATACAAAGACACTGTTCAAAAAATCAATAAAAAAGGTAACACACACATCGGGTCTTGATGAATGAAATATTCAGGGTGAAATCTTTGCTGATTTAGATTGTTTAATTCATCGAGAGCAAAATAAAATAACACAAACATTAAAAAAAAGCAAAGTTCAAAACTGAAATTGCAGTCTGATCCAACTTGTGTCAAGTTTATGGCCCCTGTGTAGCTGCATCCACTCCCAACAGCCTCTGGGCATGCTTCTGTTTAGAAGTCGGATCTTGTCCTGCTGGATCTCTTCACAGTCCTGTATCAGGATATCACTGAGCTCCTGGACAAGTCGCTGTTTGGCAGCGTTGGATTCATCAAGGTTCTCAGTTGGATTCTAATCTGGTGAAGGTGAGCTCCAGTCAATGGGCAATCAGCGCCTTCGACGTCCAGGCACTGCTTACACACTTGGGCTGCATGAGGCTGGCTACTGCCCGGAAACAGGAGGAACCCAGTCCTCACAGCATGAACATTATGTCTAATGATAGGCTGGAAGAATTCATCCCGGTTCACAACAGTCAGGGTGGTGTTCATCATTCAACATGACACTGCCAAACTGGCACACTGAATGATGTTGAAGGCAGCATAAAATTGGACTATTTGATGCCTGTGACATGAACCTGCTTTCATTTGTAAAGACAACAGAGTGCCAGTGGTGGACCTGCCAGTTCTGGTGTTTTCTGCCAGTCCTGGGCTGTGAGGACAGGTCCCACTAAATGATGTGGGGTCCTCATGACACCATCACAAAGTTGGATTCTAACAGTTTGGTCAGAAACAGAAACAGTAGGCTGTTGGATATCATTTCATGCTTCTCTTGTTACTCTTTGCACAGAGAAGCAGATACTGTTCATGCTGGCCTTCTATGGCTCTGTCCAACTCTCTTTATGTAACAGGCTGTCTCCTAGTATCTCACCAACACTCTTGAGACTGTACTGACAGACATAGCAAACCTTATTGTGATGCCACACATGGATGTGCCATGCTGGAGGATCTGTTCTACCTGTGCTACACGAATCGGCTGCAAACACCAACTCGCTGCACCAGTAGTGACAAGAACATTTGCAAAAAGCAAACTTTTTGGGGGGATAATGGAGGGAGGGATAAGAAAAGATCAATGCTCTGTGGCCACAAAAGAGTAAAGTAAAGAGAGAGTAACTATGGAGATGGGTTCATAACTGTACATGGAGAAATAGTTTAAGCTTAACAATTTTAATTTGAAAAAGCATTACTCAGCATAAAATCTGCAAATATTTGGGGATTTTGTTATCCGTAGTACATAATGTCATGATTCAGGGAATCAGCAGAAAGCTCTACTTAACGAACATGGACAACAAACAGTGATTTTCAGGCCCTCAGGCAGCACTGGGGCCTGAGCTTTAAAAACAGATATGACTGTGTGTTGCAGTTCACAGGAACACCTCTGAAAACCATTCATTGTAGCATCCAAAGATCGAAGTTGAAACTCAACCATGCAATGAAACACACCTATATAAACAAGATCCAGAAAGAGCCCCTGCCTTCTCCACGTCCAAAACTCATTTAAAGTGGAAAACCTTCCAGTGCTAACCAATGGGCCAAATTGCTGGTATGAGTAGCACAAAAAGTATTTTACAGGTAAAGGCCAATAACATTTTTTCCCTCCTCATCTTTTCGGACTGTTCTTCACTAGTTTTGAATTTGGCTAGGGTTAGCGTCACTGCTGGTAGCATGAGGCAATACCTGGATCCTAAAAAGGTTACACAGGTAGTCCAAATCCTCCAGGATGGCACATCAATACTTGAGCTTACCAAAAGGTTTGCTGTCTTCCAGTACTGTCTCAAGAGCATGGATGAGACTCCAGGAGACAGGCAGTTACTCTAGGAGAGCTGAACAGAGCGGTAGAAGGTCCTTAACAAATCAGCAGGACCGCTATCTGCTCCTTTGTGCAAGCAGGAACAGCATGCATGAGCACTGCCAGAGCTACAAAATGACCTGCAGCAAGCCAATGGTGTAATTGTGTCTGACTAAACAATCAGGAACAGACTTCATGAGGGTGGCCAGAGGGCGCGATGTCATCTAATGAACCCTGTGCTCACCGCCCAGCACCATGGAGCCTGATTCACATTTCCTATAGAATACAGAGGTGGTGGCTTACAACGGCGCCTACAATGAAGTCTTGAGATCCTTTCCCAGGTGCTTCAACCCACATTCACACATTGCCTCAGGTGACCTCAGTTGGTCACATGATAGGGTGGGGCAAAGTCTCACAGTGGTTTCACTCTTAATCCAAGGTGATAGTAATGACCCAAGCCATTTTACACACATGTGATGATGTACATGATGATTAGAAGGTCAGCGACCACCACCAAAGAGGACGACCCCACTAGGGTTTAAACACCTATCCATGTTTTGTTTTTAAAATTGAAGAAGCCTCTTGGATGCGAGGAGAAATGTCTTCACAAGCTTAAAGATTTCCAGTTACCTTATTTTATCAAACTCTTAGGACTACTATGACCTGAATGGCTGAGAACCTACATAGTAAACATTTCCCTTTCCCAACTTTATTTGAAACATTTTGCCACAAAAAACTTTCTCAAGTTCAGCCCTTGATATGTTGTTCATGCACTATTTCCAGGTAATCAATGGTTGAAATCATTTCCAGATCATTGTAGTCTGTTTTCACTTATAGTACACAGATTGTTATAATACTTCTGGAAACTTGCATGTCAAAATATCTGCATGTGATTTTAAGGGCAAGTAAAATTAAGGAGAATCAGCATGTACATTAATCTAACATAGTTATATCTTAGTACAGACACTGAAACTTACCTTTATGTGCAGCAAACTGAAGGGTTTTCATAGGAGAAGCTCTCTTCACTGCTGCCTGGTAGTTTTTATACAGGGCAGTCCCATACTGAACACACACAGAGCGCACAGTGACATATATATATATATCTTCTATATGTATAAAAGAGGGCTGTGTTTGCATTGTCCATTCATTCACGTGTGCTAGCCGTGGCAGACATTTTTGGAGTCACATAATCACACACCAAAAAGTAGTTTCTAAAAGGTGTACACTCCATCCATCAACCGGAATGAGTGGACAGTCTGAACACGAGCCGGGTTTTTAATTTCACTGTTTATGGTAAAGCGAGCTGTGCTACAGAAAGTGCTGAATCTGACCTTGGCTATTCTGATGGAGTTGACCCAAAGCACCAGTGTTTTTTCGTCATCGCAGCAAAGTAATTTGATGTAGGGAGAGTCTTTCTGGATGCATGGGTGCTGGGGAAAGAGTGACAACAAAGAAAGCTTTTATGCCAAAGAGGACGGCCAGTCATTTAGTATCACAGTCCACTTCATTAATGGGGAGAAAAGAGAAAAAAAATGCTCAACAGGTATGCTTTCTGGTATCTGAAGCCTCTAAAACGCTACACCTACGTTACCCATAAGTCTAATTCTTTTAGCAGACTCTGCAACCCTGATAAAAGCCAACATCTTTCCAAACCTGCACATTAAAGCTCACAGTTACAAACCCCATGACATCATGCTGAGATCATTTTCTCAAGATGTCTTTCAGTGACGCAGAAAAAATGACCCACTGTTTTCCACAGGTAGGGAAGTGGTTCTCCTTTATATTAAATTAAATGCTAGATTTTGGTGCTTTTGTAAAAATATATATTTGCAATCCACAAAAGCATCCAGCAGAGGGCAGAACATGCCAAACTGTAACTACAGAGTGGGCCGTGAATAAGCCCTGAAGGGTTAAATCAGAACCAAAACCTTTCATTTCTCTGCCACTGTCATTGTGGAAGTCTTACACGTCACTAACACTACATCTACTGAGTGCACGCGATTGTCTGGTCAAATTCTAACAGCTGAGAAGAATCTGTTTGACATACTGAGAAATGGCCCAAAAAACAGGAAACCAAGTTGCATTCACTGGTCAGTATGGGCAAAAACAATTGAGGTTTTGTTTTTCTAGTACCACTTCCTCACTTAACTGCATCATCTGAAAAAACCCATCTTGATCTGTTGTGCTGGAGTGCAGCTGTATGCTGAGTGCATCCGGTATCATTTAACTGTGGTCACTTTGGTTGGTGTGATATTTGAAACACATGTTAATGCAGAACAATATGAGTCAGTATGAGTCTTAAGCGTACAGCTGAGTAGCCCTGAGATATAAATTTACATGATCTTCAAATAGTACTACCTCAGGTCTGCACTTTGCACCACTCCATGTTTAGGCCTGCCCCCGAACTGAATTAAAATAAGTCATAAAACCCAAACCACAATCTTCTTGTTGCACTCTGCACTTCTGGTCACTGGTCTGTTTTATTGGTGCATGTTCAGGAAGCCTTCAGGGTGCTTAAAACAGATCAGACTACTTGAACTGATGAGAACTGATGCATCTCAGACTTAAAAATGGTAACTAAGACAATCTTTCTTATAAGTATGCAAGTGTCCTTACAGTGTGACTTTACAAAGAAGAGTCCCAAGTAAACAGCTGGACTTGTTTACAGCAGTTTTGTTGTTGTGTGATTGCAACATCAGCCTATGATTAGAAAGAACCGTGAAGAAATAGGAAAGTTGCATAAAGGGCTTCTTGATGCCATCGCTACTTTAAGATTCAAGCTGCTGAGCTGACCTTTAGCATGAAGCAGAAGTTGGTGGGAGCTCTGTACTTCTGTTTGTAGTTGTTGGTCTTATAGATGTTGATTTTTTCAAAATGGACAAAGGAGGCGAGATCAGTGGAAGACTGGAATATAGAAAAAAAACCAGGATATTATGACACTATGGCAGATAGATACATAGAACAGAAGCTCAGACACTTGCTTCTGTATAAAAGCAACATAATGTTTGTGATTTTCTCTCATTGTTTAGCAGCGCTTGTGGTAGGTATTAAAATCAAGGCAGTCGGCCTTTGATGCAAATCCACAAGTTCACACTCACGCTCAGCACCATGGAAATTATATTGTTGATCTCATTAAAATGGTTCATCATTTGTTTCCTTTTTTTATCATCATGTTCACACATTAAACCCCAGTTGTCAAAAGATGTTGATCTTCAGCTGAAACTTCAAAGTCTCACTTCTTGGAACTGTAGGTGACCAACGGATGACGGCGCCTTACTTTACTTCTTGTTTTTGCTCTTATTCTCATGTAGACACATAAGACACACATGTCTGCTCCATCCATGTCTCCTTGGCCTTAGATGATTCCTTTTATGTTTGTGATTTGCACATCTGCCCCACACAGTTTTCCCTGTTGCAAATTCTTTCACTTGGACGATTTTTGGTGTCAAGCCTGGACGGGCGGTGTTTGTCTGCTCCGTCTTTAGTGACAAAGATGACATGTTTCCCTTTAGCGTCGGCGAGGCAGCAATTCAGATTGTCCATCTTCATTTTTCCAGCTCTTCCTCGTGTCTTTCCTGCCATGTGATGCTTGACCGCTCAGATGGATGCCATCATGCAATTCACACGCAGGCAAAATATTCTTGGATTGTTGTTTATTGGCTGCTCTCATACTTGTTTTACCAATTTGATTTAGTTTAAATTTAGTTATATAGCACAAAATCTAAACTACAGTTGCCTCAAGGTGCTTTATATTGTAAGGGGGAGACCCTACAGTAATACAGGGAAAAAATTTACAATCGGCAGTCCTTCTGTAAAGCTGAATAAATGGGAAGTGAACTGCCTGGCACTAAATCAGGTGAAAAACATTTTACTAAAGCGGTACCTCAGCAAGATTCTGATGATGTTTGTTAGTCAACTCAATTGCTGTATCATCATTAAGATGGTTTTGTTTTTAGTAAATTCACATGAGATAAAATCAGACGATAGGCGTGCACTACAACAACTTTTATTTCCGGTCAGAAAGACACTCCTTTATCTGCCTGCTTTGCTGGGTGTTTGGCTGCTTTTCTGTTCTTTACTTCACTCCCGCTTTCCCACGCTGTCAATCTCAATCTGACATCATTACTCTAGTCCAATTATCTTCTTGCCCCCCTCCTTTGAGCCATTCAGCCCCCAAGTGATCTCTCCTCATTGAACTGGGTCTTTACATTTCAGTAATAAACAGTAAAATGTCTATGACTAAGGGTCTTACGCTTACAACATGATGTGCCTAAAAAGCTGCATTCTGTCTGTAGGCCAACAGATGGCGATAGCCTTGTTTGAAAAAGGTCTGTGGGGAAACAGCTTTCTGACTTGACCTCTATAAACACTTTCCTGCTGAGTTTATGGTTCATCATTTTGGGTCATGCTGAATAAAAAATTAAGTCTATTTTGTAAATCTTGATCATATTATATTTCAAAATGAAGCATTAACTGTGGAATGAAAACACTTGCAAACTGGTCAACGAGATGTTGCTAGTTAGCAAGCAATGGTGGTGTGGTGGTTAGCACTGCTGCCTCATAGCAAGAAGTTTTGGGTTCAAATTCACAATCTATGTGGATGTGTGTCTTTGCGCTGTCAGCAGTTAGTGGGGTTAGATTAACTGGTGACTCTGAGTGCCTGTTTCTCTGTGCTGGCCCGGCGACAGACTCGCCTATCCTGTCGCAGGATACAGATGGTAGGTGGGGATTGGCTATAGCCCTGGTTAATTTCAGTTCAAATCAGTTTTAGTTATACAGCGCCAAATCACAACAACAGTCGCCTCAAAGCGCTTTTTATTGTAGGGTAGGCCCTACAATGATACATACAGAGAAAAACCCGGACATCTGCCGAGACTGGTGACTGTGAATTGGAAGATGGAGCAACAAACAGTTATATGTGCTGGAATTCAGTGCAACCAAGGCAGTATCTACATGTAGCTTAAATATTTACAGCAGTTTAGGTGTGAGACAGTCCTTATTGAGCTTAGCTTCGCCTAAAGCCTAGCAGCAGGAAACAGCTAGCCTGGTGTAAGTTCCCTCTCTGTTTGTGCAGGAAATGGTTTTCTCACTCAGGTTGCTAAACCTGTTTTCTTTTAAGCAGTAATACAATAGAAACTTTGATTTGCTATACCTTTGTTTTTCCTTTGGGCACATAGTAGATGCCTGAAGCCCTGAGGACAAAGTAGCGCGGTTTCCAAACCTTCTTCCCATCTTCTTTGAGGTAAAGTGTGCCCTCTAGGTCGGGAACGATCAAAGTTGAACCCCCGAAATTCTCCTGCAGCGTCAGAGGAATGGCATGAAATGCAAAACTGAAATGTGACGCCATCGGTGAGATGCAGAAATGTGGCACTGCGACTGACCTTGACAAGGAGATCTTTAGCCTGCTGGTTAATCGCATCCAACGCTGCCTTATCCTTTTTCCACATGTAAAATATCTTCATGGTGAGAAAAGCACAGTTTACTGACTGAGCATTATAACATATAATCACACTTCACCAAGAAGCAGGTGCTCTGTTACTATATTGCTCACCTGAGGGTCTGTGAACATCACATACTTTTGTGGTCTTGGCAAAAAGTAGATTTTGTTTTCACTGTGCCGAGTCCAAGCAGACAGTGGTTCCACCAAGTATTCATGATCCTCAAAGGTTCTTTCTGAAATAATGGACAAACAAAGCAAATTAGGGATGGACACTCCACAAAAACCTTTGGAAAGTGTGAAATCTGTGCTCAATTCAAGTGAATTCAGTCTTATTTCTATAGCACCAAATTACAACAGGTGCTTCAAGGTGCTTTATATAGTAAGGTAGAGACCCTAGAATAATACAAACCTCAACAATCACACAATCTCCCTGTGAGCAAGCACTTGACGACAGTGCTTGCTCACAGCTTTTTGCCTTTTAACAGGCAAAAAGCAGAACCAGGCCCAGCAGCCATCTGCCGCAACCAGCTGGGAATGAGGGGAGGAAGACTCCTCTGTTATTTTGACTGCCTGTTATCATGTTTATGTGTGTGTGTGTGTGTGTCTTTATCTCACCAATCAGCAATTCGGGGTTGGTCTCACACAGACTCCAGACAGGGCTGCAGTCACAGTGCGTCTTCTCAAACAGTTTGTCCAAGACCTCTCGCACCGATTGCCTCTCGTCCACCATCAGCGTCTTGGAGCTGCCATCACTCATGAGCACCTTCACAATCAACTGAGAGAGGCACAGTTACTTTAACTCAAGGTTAAATGTAAGGTTCAATGAGACGCACACACACACAAAAAAATCTGCTGATCTTACCTTCCTCATTTTGGCTTCTTTCAGCTTCTCTAGAGCTAGTTTTATTTTATCTGCTTTTGTTTGGGGTTCTCTCTGGAAACATAGAAGAACGTTATCTCTTTTGCCCCCCATGTCCATAAAATCCAAACTTTATATTTTCTCTCAGTGCAAAATTTTGGGTTACCGTTTGCATGTCCCTGCAGGATACATCTGTGCCTGGCGGGGCAGGAAGGGCAGCCGCTGGCTCATGTTTCTGAGTCGTTGCGGGTGGTGCAGTTTGATCATTTGTACCGCCGATGTTAGGCTCAGAAGTAAGGGGTTCCTGCGCGGCTGACTTTGATTCCAGGTCAGCCATTAGAGCATCCAGATCATTGTCTTCCAGTTCATTAAGAGACTCTGTAAGGCGATATGTGGGTTTAGCTATGACCTCGAGAGGGTGAGTTAGAGAAGCATGGCTGTAAAGGTGATTAGTTCAAAACCTTAACTGGCAAAACACATCTATTGAGAAAAAATGAACGAGCAGCATTATTCCAGTGGAAATACCAGGGAATCCTAGGAAGCCAGAAGCCATGCAATTACATGGGATTCCTTCTTTTCCCAAAACAGTTTTTTCCTCTTACTTTCCCCTTCTTTTTGCACACAATTTAATCTTATGAAAGACTGTGTCCTGCATCCCCCTCCCACTAAAACACAGTTTGGCTTTTGGTTGTTTAAAATTCCTGAAATGCCTTTTTTGCACCTCAGCCATGAAAAGCTGATCAGGTATTGTCGTCACCCCGCTGGGCAAATAGGTGGTGGGTGGCGTAGACACCCAACTTTGTGAACACGGTAACTCAAGAACAAGGTGCCGTAGGATTTTTAAATTGATACCACAGATGCATCTATTAAAACTCAACGAGTCTCAGTCACCTTGCCCTCAAGGTCAAGTTCATAGGTCAAGAAAATCTTGGTTAATGTGATAACTCAAGAAGGAAGTCACCTTGGATTTTCAAATTAATACCATAGCATCTACTTGGAGGCTGATGGGTAGAGCTGCAAGACACAAGTTTTTTTTCTTCTGTGAAACAGAGCGTCATCTGCATGACTACTCACCATTCAGGTCGTTAAAGCCAATGGAGAAGGTTTTTTCTGTCTGGGCGGCAGAATCCGCTTCTGGTGAGTCACCTTCAGTCAACAGACTCTGCAGGGACATAACAGCAAATCAGCATCATCAGAGCTCCCCCTCGCCATTCCCACAGCCATTAATGACAGTTGCATGTCGTGAAAAACATATAGTGTAAGATCCCAGAGGTTGTGTTTTTGGAAGGAAGCAACAGTTCATAGTTTGAGGTGGCACTTTAAATCGAAATCCCCTGTGTCCTTAAACTACTCTGAACTGCTGTCTCTTGGTAACTTGTTTCCCTGTACTTCATCACGCTCTGTCTCCGAGCTAAAGCAAATAACAGAAAACACATTGCACTCAGTGTTTCCAGTGGACAATAAATCACAAGTGTGTTTGTTAAGAAAGAGCGATTCATCACGACGTAACATGTAATCACTGATTTATAATTGGGCCTTCCGAACTAAGGAAATGGCTCTGATATTTCAGTGTCCCCACAATTAAAGAATTTGCTATCAAGAAACAGACTCAAACTGTATGATTTTAATTGTTAACATACTCTGTCTCTGCAGGCTCACTCATATTCTATAAACAACCCGGGCAGAAAACCTGCAAACAAAATGATGCCTCCGAGCGGGCTGTTCCACCCTGCTGACTGTGCCTAATAACACATTTGGTCATACTGGAGCTGCTGTGTAAATGACACCTCCAAGCCTCTTTAGACCAGACCTTTTTATCCTTTCTTTTTTAAAAAAAATTTTCTAGCTCAGAGGCAGTAAAGCATAGAGAACCAACCCAATCAAGGCAATAAGTGGAATCATTTAAATCCTTTTGTTTCTAAGAGTCTCTGGGGGTCGACGCTTAACTCGCGAATTCTCCTAATAGTCTTTGGAATGGTGTTTGGCACTGTGATGACTTTCCAAAGAGGATGCAAGTCAGAGTGACAAATGGAGCCTTTCTGGTAAGCATGATGTAATACTTGAACATAGATTGATCCCATTCTCAGGGCCGTGCTCGTTTGCAGCTTACATGCAGGGGTTGGAAATTGACACTAACACGCCAAGCCTCAGGCCCAGGCTTCAATCAGTTATGAGTGTGTAACGTGTTTCTTGGCGAGCTCCAGTTATATGATGAGCAGCTTATGTGTGCTTAAGGAAATCTGCAGCAATCACCCACAGTCCAATCCACAGACGATGACTTCACATGACAGCATTACGGTCGTCTTTAGGATGCCCGTTGCAAAAACAATAAGGGTGTAATCAAATAATGTCCAGATTATGAGTAAAACACTGAGTGCATTATTTACTTTCATTAACCTGTTCCTGCCTCAAAAGAATGACATCTTGCACAGTGTCAACATGAAGCACAATTTACACACTTTCCAATCTTTCACAGGGATTACCATGTACCTTAAATGTTCATCAGCTTACAGCATCACAATCAAATCAAAACCAAAAAAAAAAGAAAAGAAAAGAAAACTCACCTGAGAGAGATGATCCATCTCTCCGAGCAGGTGAGTGAACATGGCGTCTATGTCGTCCATCTGCAAACGGTAGAACGAGGAATTCAGATTTTTTAGGAGCAGTTTAGGAGCAAGATGTAGATCACGGTGAACCGCCCTGCAGGAGGCACTAGGAAGTGAAAAGTTTGGGCGATTTCAGTTCGTTTTGCGATCGGTTTCGTATTTGTTTTGTGTCAGTTCTGTTTGTGGAAAAACTGGGGGGGGGGGTGCAGTCCGGCATAACAGCTGACATTTTTGTGGCAGGGCCCACACAACCAGTGAGCGTATGCGCACGCATGCACAGTTCTGGATGTGACAATCCCCACGGCAACAGGGGATAAACAAAATGCAAAGTGCAGCATCTATTTAGACAGAGCAATCAAGATGTGATTACTATTTCTAAATAAGGTCAGAAGCAATGATCCCCTGTGTCATCTCGGTCACTTTACAAAGAGACGAAGCAGCAGTTTCCATGCTGCTCTGGCTGCGAAGTTGCTTCCAATCATTGTACAGCAAACATGGAGCTTGTGACCTTCCATTTTCTATCCAAGGTATAAATACGTGTTCCCTTTAGTATGAGTGCACAGCATAGATACAGTTCTTAAATAAGATAATAGTTTTCACCTCCTGTAGATGCCATCTGCGTAACTCTTTGTACAGTCTGTGATGGAAAAGCATAGCTAAAACTCAAATGCTTTGTTTTCTTCGCACTAAATTGATCAGCCCTGCAAAAAGGCTTCATTGAGATCAAAGGTTTGCACCAGACCAAATTTTCTGTGGAATTCAGTGTCTGGGTTTTTCCATATGGGGGCGGCATCTTGCCAGCTTTAGGTCTTGCATGTGGATCGGCTTGAAAAGCAAACTGAAGAATGAGCCCTCTGCTTCTTGCCAACTCTGCGAGACTGTTGCAATATGTGGTTATCAATACCAGTAGATGCACTTATTTTGAAAAGCCCCAGCAGCTTACCTTGACTCTGAAAGCTGCGCTTACAGCAAATATAGAGGTGGTGACGGTGGTAAGAATTAATATAGTCGTTTTATTTGAAGCGACTTACCTCTTTTGTATGTGCTAATTTATGAGCTCAGCAGGCCATAAGCATGATACCCATTTCCTGACCTTCACACACATCATGTGTTTCTGCACTTTTACTATGACACATAAGCACGTAGCACTGCAGGCAAACAACGTCCCTGCAAGTTTGCATCTATTATTAGCTTTTCTTTTCTTTTTTTTGCTCCAGTTTCAAAATGTGTGAGGTGGAATCTGTTTCCATTCTTTTTTGCATGTCATTAGGTTTTGCTGTTGTTTGTCCAACTGACTGTCTTTAACATTAGAAATGCAATCTGATCTGCCCATCTTAACATGCTAACATAGAGTTTTGCACCCTGTCCTGTTTGTGGATTTTGTCTTTTGTTTTTTTGTTTTTTTTCCCTTTCATCTAAGAACCCTACACTGGTTATAAAAGATGAACACCTAGGCTACACAGAAACAACAACAACAACATTTAGATTATTAGTATTAATTTGTAATTTCTAGTAATTTGAGGATTTCAAGTTCTGTGTTTTTTCTCATTTTGTTTTCATCTCATTCACTATTAATATTGTTAGTTGCATAAGGTTTTTACGTTTTCATTTAAAAAAAAACAACAACTTATCTTTCCTGAGGAAAACTGCCTTCTGTAGCTGAAAATACTTGCGTGGACCAAAGAGGTGTTGTTACAGACTGTAAAATGAAAACTGTAAGCTAAAGGATGCTAAAGTGCCCTGTAGCGCTAAAGAGCGCTGTCATTTTAAGTGAAAATTTTCTTCAAGTTTGTCACTAAAAACAAGACTTTGTCTCCACTTTTCCTAGTACTGGCTCTAGGTTCTATGTTTTGTTTGTTTTAAAGTACTCTTTTGGGGCTATTTCAAATCTAAGTCACTTTCATCTGGCCTAAAAGACCTATTTCGACAATGAGATGTAAATGTATTCCCTGTATTCACAATTCAGTTCCACATTACAACAAGAGTAGCCTTAAGGCATTTTATATTGTAAGTTAAAGACCCTACAATAATACAGAGAAAACGACAACAATCAGAGAACCTCCTATGAGCAAGCACTTGGCAACAGTGGGAAGGAAAAACTCCCTTTTAACAGGAACAAACCTCCAGCAGAACCAGGCTCAGGAAGGGGGCAGCCATCTGCCTCGACTGGTTGGGGGTGAGGGGAGGGAGACAGGGCAAAAGACATACTGGTGGAAGACACCCAGAGATTAATAATAAGTCATGATTACATGCAAAGTGTTTTATAAAGAAACAGAGAGTTAAACGAGGTGAGTGAATTGCATCATGGGAAGCCCCCAGCAGCGTAGGCCTAATGCAGGGTAACTAAGGGAGGACGTTTTAAGCCTAATTGTGATTATGGACACTGAACAATAAAGTCGGGGTCAGTTATATAAATAAACGAGGACCACAGCAGACATCGGTTTGGTTGTTTAGCTTGGCCCTAATATAGTGCAAACATTAAAGCTGCAGCTTAAAGTATAGAACATGCAGATTCTGTCCTGTGTGCACTGACTCATACATGTTGTTTGAAACATGTATAAACTGTCTGCCTGTATTTATTACTCTCTGCATAACTTGCGCATCCTCATGCAGACACATGCACGTCCACTGTGCCATCTCTGTTGTTCAGTCTCATTCTGTGTTTACGCCGAGCAGTAAACAGACCATTAAAGCGAAACGGGGTAAAAGGGGAAGAGTGGAGCGGGTTGTAGCTCACTAGGTATTGCTTCCACATGAAAGCGAAAATTTTTGGATCGCTACAGCAAACTTTACCTCTGGACTTCTGCGTCACACATGTGAAACTCATTCCAATCCACCGTCTCCTTTGTCTCGTGTAACATTTTCATTTAATTTTCTCAATTAATTTCAACAAATGTGCATTTGCAGACTGCGCTCATCAAAGCAAGCATCGCAAACACCACATTTGTTTACGAATTCCATGCTCTCATCAGGCATGTCAGAGTGTTGCCTCTGCCTCCCGATGTGGTCTCACACATCAACAAAAACGAGGCAACGCCAAGAGACACGCAGGCGGCCGTGCCAAAGCCTGAGCACAAAAGGCGATTTATTGAGATGTACGTGCATGAAAGGAATCACAGTGCATTGCCTGCTGACAGTAAACCAACATGTTTTCTCTCTTCTTGCGGTCGACAGCTTCTTGCTGTTTTCTAATTAGTTGCACAACCGTCCACTGGCTGCTGTGAGAGGGCATGTGTTTGTCTTAAGCAAAGCTGATGTGACCATTCAAGTATTTAACTCTTAAAAGAACCAACAGAAGGCAGAAATATGTGTATGCACAGTAAGCCAAACGCTTTACATACTTCAGATGATTAGATTCTTGTCCATCGCTCACCATGAAAGTATGATCACTCCCAAAGTCAGGCTGCAGTGTGACAACCAGCCCCAAAATACAGCGAGAGTCAGAACTGCGAGAGCATCACTGAGCTGATCTGGACTTAAAGCTACATGAAAAAACCAAAACTCACAAAAGCAAGATTGCGGCTCTTAAATGCTGATTTTATCATGCTCATTTTATTTAAAGTTATCCTGCAGCACAGCACTGAACTATTTACACATTAGTCCTGAATGGTAGTAGCATATTTTTTATTGTGTTGATTTGCTGTGAAGTTCCAATCAGCTTAAATAAAAACTCTATCTTTCATTAACACGTTTTTAGCATTCTTACCTTTTCTCTGTCTTTGACACATGGAAGCATCACAGAGTGAGTGTCACTGCTGCAACACTGACAGGCCAGTCTATATGTGAGCACTTGCACATGTGACTTTGTCTGCACTGCCTGATAAGCTACAGATATTCACTCAGCTTCCTCTGAAATCAGGAAGTAGATCTAAGTTTTTCTGGTAAAGCAGATGGGGCTTAAGTTTAAGTAGTGCTCTGGGCTCTGCTTCTGGCCTGGCAGAACCACAAAGTTGTTTTCACTACTTTTTTCTGGTAAGAGCTATCAGTAGTTCCTTAATGTGGGAATGTGCAACTGATATATACCCTTTTATTTAGTCAATACAAATTTGTATTTGCAATATTTATTATTTGAATGGGGGCTGGCGATGTTAGCAACCTTCCAGGACCGGCTAGCAGCATTCCTTTACAACTCAGATGTCCGAGAAAATTTTAGCTTGTTTTCTCTCACATTTGGTTTACTTATACTTGTTTACTATACCTGATATTTATCTTTGATTTTTCTATTACGTTTTACATTTGGTCTACATAATATTTACGAGGTTGATTACACCTCTATAGGCTTTACATGTCATACATCCTCATTAAAAAATAACATACATGAATACATTATCATAATTATTAATATTTTATAAAATGTCACTATAATGTATTACTATTAAAAGATGCCGTGGTGGGAAATCATTTGAAAACATTGTAGAACAAAAGGTCTTTTAGAAAGCACACACACAGGATTAGAACATTTTGAAATATGAATGAAAACAGATTTTATATTTATTATATTCAGTGCAATAGACTACACAGAACCCCTGCAGATTACAATAAAACAAAATGCTGTTTTGAGTTTAGGAGAATGGTGCACATGTTTCAGCTTTTCCCTGATGCGAAGTGGTTTTGATAAGATGAAACTGTTTCTTGTCATTAAATGTTAAATGTACTGACTCCCTGCTGCACGGCCATATGTTAATGTTTACTTAAGGGAACAACAGAACCATGTTGAAAAAAGTTCTACCAAAGATTGTTTATGGACAGTGGTGGAGTGGAGTGGAGTGGAGTGGAGTGGAGTGGAGTGGAGTGGAGTGGAGTGGAGTGGAGTGGAGTGGTGCAAACAGCTTTAAGCCCTCCAACAAAATCATATTCGACAACTTTGAAATGTGAGTGAGCAAAGCGCAAAGGAAAGCGAAAGAGCTGCTGGAATAGATGCATAGAATAAACATGATTCATCAAGACGACATCTTTTCTTTATCTGTTTGTCATTTTAACATGAGGTGTACTTTTTTTTCTTTTGGTGCTTTGTTTTTGCATGATCACAAATAAAATGCACAAGAACTTAGTGCAGAGGTGCAGTTGTAGATGATGCGGTGCAGTGTATTAAACTGCCCCCCGCCACCCCCACCCCACACACACACACACACTCACTCCCCCACAACCATCTGGCTTTTAATCAGTGTGAACCTTTGTTCAGCGTTATTGCTACTTGTCACCATATTTAGAGTCCTATGTGGTCTCACACTTGCTTAACTGAGTAATTTATGTGTTGCACCTCCAACATTAGCTGGCAACCATGTATCTGTGTATGCACATTGCACTTTCAGCCCTCTATACAGCCTTTTAAGAATGTCTGCATTGCCAGCCCAGGACATTTATCATGTGGCTGTTTGTAAGCTCTTCTTCTGGTTGATTTACAAGAAACTAATGTGGATCTACACACAGGCTCCCTCGCTCTTGGTGTGCGAATGAGAGAGCAAATGCCATTTTTCTGTGAAAATAAGAAGAGAGGGGAACATTTAAGTGCTTCTAATGTGGGTTAAAGCTTTAATCAAAGCCATGTGGGGTCAGAGAAGGGAAATGAGAGTGGCAATAAAATGGAATATAGTTTACATTTTACAGGAGAGGCAGTTTTGGCTCCAACTTTGTAATATACCAGAGTTGTGTTTAGAAGTCAACACTCTACGCCCAGAACCAAAGAGGAGATCAAAGCTTTGATGTCATTTAAAGTTTTTAATTCTGACGGGGCTTGTTAAAAAGCCACAGGGTTAATCCTATCATCAAAATTAATTGTAAAGGGGGAAGAAAGAAAGAGTTACATGTGAAAGGTTCTGTAAACTAAGTCCCTGAAATTCCTTTTAGAGGCTCCACGACACTACTGTATTTGTATAAAAGTGCTTATGACTGACCATTCCAAGTGTGAGAATAAAAATAACCTAGGGATAGTCCAAATATGCGCTGCTTGAGTAGGAATGGAGTGACTCGGCAGAGTGGTATGTCCGGGAAAGCTACGGGTTAATTTAAGACTAGGAGCAAAACCTGGTGCCAATTAGAAGCATTGAGCGCCACATGTGGACTAG
The DNA here is from genome assembly GCA_015106755.1 of Etia nguti. Lineage (NCBI taxonomy): Eukaryota > Metazoa > Chordata > Actinopteri > Cichliformes > Cichlidae > Etia > Etia nguti. The sequence goes on from VUQG01035422.1 coordinate 56,812, forward strand.
ACCTAACTATCCGCAGAAGGGGTAAAGGGGTCTGAATCCGCGGTGTACGCAATGGAGACGAGTTGCATGAGTGTGAAGTTGCTTACGGTTCTTACTGGCAGTTCCAGATCCTGCAGTTACTGATATGATGGACATTTTCTTAAGGAGATGATCAAACAGTATCCACAAGTCTGAAGGACGGATGCTCTGAAAGGCCACCATTAAAACGTGGATGTTTTACATTTTTACCTTGGATTGCAACATGGCAGGAATCTCTCTGATATTTTTACTCTTCGTCACAACTCTGTTCTTCACGGGGAGTGTATCGGACATCTGCCGAGGACCGCGCTGCTTTTCTGGTCACGACTGGAGCAGACCTTGCGTGGGAGCGCAGTGCCAAGGGCGCACGGACACATCCGCGTCCCGACGGCAATTTGACCACTCTGCACAATCCAGGCAAGGTCAAACCTATCCGACTTACCAACACGACCCTCATTCCCGTCAGAACAAAGCACAGAGCGCGCCCTTAGCACCGTACACCATCATCCAGCCTCAGCACGGAGGCTTTACGCAGGCGGCAGGTACGGATGGAGCCAGGAGGACGAACCCGAGGACCATCACGGCGGAGGTGTTCCACCCTGGCTGTGCCGGGGGGACCTGTCCGACCACGGTCTCTCATCGCCCCACGAGTGATGACAGCGCGACGCGGGAGTGCAAAGGCATTGGATGTAAACTGCCCTCCCGGATGCGCCAGAGGAACAGTAAGCTTTGCGTTGGAGACGGCTGCAGCACGCAAGGAGACGACGGGAGAGGAAGCTCGTCACCTGTTCATGTGACGGACAGAGCGGCACAATTTCTGGATGAGCTCCCAGACCTTGGGTCGCAACGTGGAGCATGGATTCAGCTGACATGTGACATGAAACCAGGTGGGTATCAGTTTGCAAGCGATTGGTCAGAAAATGCAAAGAGAAATAATCTAAAAATGATAATCACTTCAGTTGCTATGTAACAGGTTTCTTTGTTTACTACAGGGAACAATGACGTTCCCTCAGAGGATGCTCTAGTCCTGCAGTTGCAGCTGTCTAAGAGTCAGGAAAGGTTGGTGGAGGCCCTCAAGGGCCAACAAAACGAAGTCAAGGAGCTACAGAGGCTGCTCAGTGAACAGCAAGGAACGCTGGTCAACCAGCAGAGAGAAATACTTGACCAGCAGAGGAGGATGTATGAGCAGATGGAGCAAGTAAGGCTGCTGTGACTGATAATGAGGGAGATTATCATAGTCTTGGGGCAGTATTTCAATAAAAAAATATTTTTAAAAATGTGCATAGAAAGCACCTAATCCACTAAAATTATATAATTTTTTCTCAACTCCCTGAAACAAATCAGTTTCATTATGAATCAGATAAGGATAATATTTCCTAGCAAAGTGAAGAAATAAGACAATTCCAAAGTGTTATAGAAGTAGTTTTCTCTTCCTCCAGGTAAAGGCTCAGTACAACGCACTGATGGACAGCATCAAACAAACATCTTTCCAGAACCTCCAGGGGGAGCTAGACAGTCACATGGAAACCTTGAGTGGGCAGGTTAGAGCTCACCAAGCACAGCAGGCCCTCTCTTTGCACAAAGTGGACATGGAAGCCAGTGTGATGGAGGTGAGCCTTAAGCTAAATTAGAAATATGTTTACAGTAGTGATGAGATGTAAGAGATCTAACTGTTATATAAAACATAAATTGCACTATAGAAGAATCTAAAACAAGCAAACATGAGTGTACTTATATTCATACCTGACAATTTTGGGCTAGTTAAGCTGCTTTAGCCTGCATAAAGCTGTGGCTGCCTTTGCAAGCCACTTTGCAACCCATATCAATCTCAGCTTCCTGTTTTTATGCTTAAAATATCACTTGTTGTCACTTATATATCTGAATATAAATGGTGACAGTTGGAAATGGCAATCTTCTTTCAACTGTTTTGACTGCTTGTATTGCAGAGTATTGCACTCATTTAAACAGATCTGCTTTAATATCAACATATTACTTTAACTGGAGTGCATTATGTCAAGCATTCTAATATCAAAAATATTCTATCTGACTACCGTTGTTCTAAGTATCATTGCGTTTAATGCCATTAGGTGGGTCGGCCCCTTTTGACATGTGGCAGTTGTGGCCCTGATGAGTACTGTGGCTACAGCAGTGGCCGTCCTCGCTGTGAGAAGTGCACCGTCTGTCCTGCCGGATTCTTCCTGGTCGCCCAGTGTTCAGTACACGCAGACAGGATCTGCCAGGTTAGCATGTGTTAGCATGTCTTTGTTTTGTTTTTTTGTCTTTAACCACATACAGGGGAGCGGTGAAAAATCAGCTTGACAAAAATTGAGCATAAGATCAGATCAGTCAGGCCACCAAGTGAAGCTTAGTCGGAATCCCGGTGCATCAGCTGCTAAAAGTTTATCCAAATCAGACAAAATCAACTGATGGTTAAGCTGATGTGTTTTTGTGCATTCATATTGGCAAATTTTATACAGTGGACTAGTTAAGCTGCTTTAGCCTGGCCAAAGTTGCTGCTGCCACTACAAGCCACTTTGCAAACCATATCAACCGCAGGTCCTTTTTATACTTAAAATATCATATCATATCTATTGTCACTTGTATCTGAATATAAACAATGGCAGTTGTAAATGGCAGTCTTCTTTTGACTGAAGTTTAGTTGATTCATTTAGAATTTTATGCACTTGGGGGGAAAAAAGTGTTTTATTGTAAGGTTTATGAGCCATAGCTAAGACTGTCTTTCCTGGTCTAATTTTATCACAAGGTTTGTCAAAGCAGAAGAAAATTTAAACCCTTTGCTTTATTTTTTATTTTGTTTTTTGTTTTTTACCAGTGGACCATATTAGAAGCAGTAGGCCTCTTGGTTCAGTACTTTTTCAGTGCTTGCCTGGAGTTGTTGAAGTATCTGCATGCTACTTTGCAACCCATCTCTTTACCCTAGCTTCCAAACTGAAAGTTTCCATTTGTTTGTTACAGGACAGAGATGAATGTCTTGAAATAGCTGATCTGTGTGGAGGTCAACAGAAGTGTCTCAACACCCCAGGTGCTAAATATTTATTTAAATATTTTTGTTATGTCAGTGCTTCTTGATTTGCCGCACACTTATGTATTATTTATTATCATAAATAGTGCTTTTAATAGTTAAGTCAAACACTATATCCGTGTCTGAGAAGAACTGTTTTTTCTTTTCATAATTTGTGCTTACCAGGTGGATTCAGATGCCAGGACATGACAGAGCGAGAAGCACACTCGGGAATGTGCGGCCACGGCTACTTCTTCAACTCAGAGATGGATGAGTGTCAAGCCTGCAATGAGTGTGATGGAGACACCGTGGTTTCTCCTTGCACTTTTACCACAGACACTGTCTGCTCTGGCCATACTGCCGGCCACAGTGCTCTCTCTCAGTCCTGGTCTGGAGATGTGACTCTCCAGGGGGATAAAGGACACATGCTGGCTCAAGCCTTCCTCGGTGTGCAGCTTCACATACAGGGAAGAGGCGATGATCTGGTGTCCACTGAGAGCGGGCACCTGGTTCTGAGGCAGCATGGTCTCATATGGCTGGATGAGAATCTCTCAGTGACCCATGGTTGCCGCAGCTTCATCCAAGTGTGTCTGCGCATGAACAACACAGCCGGCTCTGAAGGTCGTGACCTCAGTGGGGTTCGCGTGGAGCAGCGGGAGGGTAGGTCACTCCAAGGTGTTAGCATCAGTGGGGTAGCAGAGGTCGCCCCAGGTCACATCATATCCCTCTTCCTCCGGAGTGCCACCCATCACTGTAACCAAAGCACTGAAGGTCTGCAGCTGTTCGACCCCTCTGTTGCCCCGCTCAGCCTCCTCTGGCTCTCTCATGACACCGGTGCGGTTGCCATGACAGCGCAGGCAATGGTCTCTGCACATTACCACACAAACTATCGCCCAGTCTTCCGTACCACCTCCACCTCTGACCCATATGTAGTAGGACTTACCCATGATGGTCGCGGGATCCGGTTTGCAGAGAGTGGCACTGTGCATTTTGTATTCCAGCAGGCATTGTACTCGATGGGCCAGGCATGCGTGAGTGAGGGCTTCCAAATTTTGGCATACCTCAACCGTAATGGGACCAGCATGGAGCTGCTCCGTGCCTTTAAACCAGGTGTCCATTACCGAGACACATCAATAGCACTGTCTGGAGCAGCTCAAGTTGGCCCGGGAGACACGCTGGGTTTTGAGATTCTCTCTCCTGCGCAGTGCAACGTACGCTTCTTTGGTGACGAAACAGGTATCAGTATTCTCAGTTTGGTTTGGGTTCCCGCTGCCATTTCTTCATCACTTTCTGCCTCTGTGGCTAACACCGGCCTTCTCTCTGGAGCAGTTCGTAACAAGCCCTTGTTTTTCCATCAGACCAGTCCTCAAGTGACCCAAATGGAGCTGCTGGCGAAGGGATCCGCAGATCAGAGACGAGATTTTGTATTCAGAGTGAGCGGTACAGTCAGTGTTGCTCTGGATCTCAAACTCATTCACTCCTGCAGTTTGGTCAAGGTGACTCTGCTCAGACGAAATGATTTAGAGGGTTCAGGAGAGGGATCGAGGCCTATCCCTGTTGCCCAGCAGGTAACTGGCCAGATGTCTGAGGGCAGCCAGTGGGCCAGTGTGAGTCTGCGAGCATCCTTCCAGGTTCACAACGGCACTGCGGTTTTCTTTTTACTAGACTGTGTGCGTGGACGAGTAAACCAGATCAGCCATCAAACAGGAAGTGGGGTATCTGTCCTCTGGGTGGCATCATAATGAAAGCCAGATACTATTATGTTTCTTCTTATGGTCAAAAATCAAACCGTGAAAGGAACGATTTGACTTTTTGGAGACTTATTCACTTTCCAGAGAGTTACAAAGAAAGATTAACACCACTTTCATCTGTTTTAACAGAGTAGCATTAACCAGTAGCTTGTTAGCTTAGCCTGACATTGTAAACTGGTGGAAATAGCTTCTATGATTGTCCACAAGTAATATGTGAGCACCTTTAAACCTAATTCATTTGTTTAATGTGTAATATAACCAATTAAAAAATCAGCACATTGTGGTTCTTTGCAGTGTTGTGTAGCTAGACTCCCAGTCTTTGTGCTAAGCTAAGCTAACTGACTTTTTCTTAACTTGCAGATGTCAGAGCAGTGCCAGTCTTCTTGTTTATTATTATTTTAGGTCAGAGTTAACCATGCTTTCCAAACCAGAATTTATCCCTTGATTTTGGTTTGAGTTTAAAAGAAAATGTCTTTTAAAAAATGCTAAATCTGGACTGTAGTGTATTTAAATGTAATGTTATTCATTAGCTATATTTATAAAGTATAACTATTAATGTTGTGTCATGATTTCTACATATGATAGCACAAAACAACTGTATTCACGTGATAATTTCTCATCCTTGAGTTAGTTCTTCTTTTTTTAGTTTCAGTTTTTCACGTTTCCCATTTGTCTGTTTTTTATTTATACAATTCAGTTGACTCTGTTGACGCCAAAGGAGTTTTAGATCCTGCCAGTGACTACAGCATTTTCTGCTGGCACTGATTCTTATTCAGGAGTTTTTCTCAAGAGCATGTGTTTCATGTTAGCCGCCATTTTCTAAATGGCTGAATATCTACTGCATGCTTTGTTTAATGACCACTTTGTGCGTATTATGGACTTAAAGTCACTAAGCATTGTCGAAACTAAAGTGATATTTTAAATATTGTACTGGCTTTTAATCCTAACTGAACTGTAATGAAGTGTATATTTGATGTTTTCTTGTTAATCCAATAAAATCACCTTTGTTGTACTGGATTTTTCTTTATTGCAAACTTTGTAAAAACTTGTCTTTGTTTTCCATGAAGGAAAGTCATTTAAAGTGAGATAAAGTTTGAAAGAAGAACATTTGATTCCTTTAAGTGAAAACTTTTTATTCTTAATAACAAAGCTTTTTTTTTTAAGCACACTTTGGAGATTTACTTTTACAACATCACATGCTAATAACAATAGCTAATGGTAGCTAATGTTAGCCAGTAAAAACTGATATGTGTGACTTTATCAGTTAAATTATATCTTTTATGTGTTTGTGTTATTTCAGTCACAATTGATTTTAATAGTTACCAACTAACATGATTCATTAATGACTACGACACTAACCAGACACTTTGATAGGTACACCTGTTCAGCTGCTCATTAAACAAATATCTAATAGTGTATCTGTTGATCCAGGATCAAAATTGCAGCTGACCAGTCACATTGTTGTGATGTCATAGATTTAAAATGTGGTGCCAGCAGAACTACCTCCAGATCAACACTAGAAAAACGCTAGAAAAACCAAGGAGCTGGTGGTAGACTTCTGCAGGCACAATCATTCTCCACTGCAACCACTAAACATCCAAGGTATGGACACTGAGGCTGTGGATAGCTACAGGTAACTTGGTGTTCATCTGAACAATAAACTGGACTGGATTCACAATTCAGACGCCCTCTACAGGAAACGGCAGAGCAGACTGTACCTGCTGCGGAGACTCAGGTCTTTTGGAGCGAAGGGCCCACTCCTGAAGACCTTCTACACTGCAAAAACTCAAAATCTTACCAAGTATATTTGTGTAATTTCTAGTCAAAATGTCTCATCACACTTAAAATAAGACACAATCAGCTACAGAGTAACATTTCAGTGAGATATATGAAGTTGTTTTAAGACAGTGCATCTTGGAGAATTTTAACTTGTTCTATTGGCAGATTTTTTTCCAGAAAGCTTGAGCTTTAGCAGATGCACATGGGCAGAAGTGTTCCTTCAGGAGAGCAGTGGCTTTTTCTTTACTGCACACAGTTGTTGGTCAGCATCCTCTAGGCAAATTTATATACACAAATATCAGCCAATGTAATGTAAGCAACTTATCTGATCAGAAATTTCACCATGTTCCTATGTGACCTCTAACAATATTACATGCTTTGCTCTTAGAGTGACCTTTGTTGGTCGACCTCTTCTGTGGAGGGTGATGAATTTCTTTCACCATCTGTCTGACTGACTGATGAAGTCAAAACTCCTTAGAAATGGTTCTCTAACCTTTTCCAGCCTGGACAAGTCTTTTTTGTGAAGCTCTCAGAAATGTTGTCATCACATACGTCCGGCCATTCTTTCATTCGCTTATTCAATTCTAGGTTGTGGAAAGGTGGAGCCCCAGTTGTCATATATAGGGCAAGAAGTGGCAAACATCTGGTCAGAATGCCCAAGTAACACACACAGGCATACAATCATCCACGCTCACATTTACAACTACACTGATAGAAATTCTAAGTAATTTCACCCCTGAATTAACTGCTATTATTAGTCACATTTATGCAGAAATATAGAAAACCTCAAAGGGTTTACACACTTTTTTCCTGGGGGGATAAAGGTTTAGTAAAGCCCCTTGTGTGTGTTGTAGTGGGTGGGTGTGCGAGAGGGGTGCAACCTAAAGACACTTTTAAAAAAAAGTATAGGTGAACAAAAGTAGAGTGACATTCCTTCTCAGGAGACAGTAACTGGAAAAAAAAACATTGTCCAAGATGTGAAGCAGAGAAAGAGAGATGTGCACAGGGAGGGAGCAGAAAAAATGAAGGCAGGTGGGTGGGAAGGAGAAAGAGTGAAAAGAAGGTAAAAAAAAAAGAGTCAAGGAGAAAGTAGTTAAACTGAAGGGGTGGGGAGAGAGGGCAAATACACAGAGAGAAAAACACAGGACGTTTGATAGAGACAAGATGGAATTATACAGAGAGATGAGGGAGAGAGTTGGAAGAGGTGGAGAAATGAGTAGAGGAGAAAAGAAAAGCAAAAATCCATTTTCTCTGCAGGTATAAGGACCTCAGTAGGGAGAGAGAGCATGCAGCGACTGCCCAAGACCCTCCATACGCACACTATGATTAGGACTATGGAACACACACACACACATATACACACAGACATCATGTAGAAAGAAATTGATACACCCAGCAAGAGGTCTCACTTTACTTTTGAGGCTGTAGCGCTGCAGGAAAGACATTGCACCAAACCTCTATCCTGCAACACTCGGTTTTCTCTCAGACTGAGGCAGAAAAGGAATCAAAAAGTAGATGGAGACACTCACACACACACAGATGAAGGTGAAGAATGAGAATGACGGAGGACAAAATGATGGAGACGACGACTCCGAATGAACAAAATAAGTGTTAGATAGTGAACGAGGTAGCATGAGATGAAAGATTTCATGCCTCTGGCTTTGCCCATTCTTCACTTCAACACACCACATTAGATGGAAATGCAACGTGTTCTCTGGGAAAATGAGTAACTCAGCTGGTTGAAATGCTGGCTGGCTGGCTCTAAGGTAAAAAAAAAAAAAAAAAGTTTGTGAATTGTGGTTGGCTAGCTGAGCAGTTATGCAGATGAAAGGTTGTTTCATTTGGTGACCCCTTTTCAGGACAGGCCATTTGGCTAGTTAGGGTCATCGGTGGGTCAGCCGGGTGCCACAGTGACAGGCTGATCGGCTAGCTGGTGTTTTAGCCGAGTGACTGAGAAGTTTGGCCAGTGCTCTGAATTTCTGATTGCATGGTTGAATGCTGGATTGGCTGTAGGGCCGGCTTGATTTGCTGGCCAACACGCTGGCTGTCTTTGGCTGTTAACTGTTTGTCTGTTGAGCAGGCATTGTTCTTGGTGTCCAGAAGTCCATGCTGTAGAACTTCCTGATGACTCAAAAACTAGCACGATTGCAATGTTGTAGATTGCTAATTGATCAAACACAGAACTCATGGTTACTGGAGCTCACGTACCACCACACAAAAAGCCAACAGTGGTTCCCCTTTAGAGTGAAGTTATGTTTTTCGGGATCTAGTCAGCAAAAGTAAAGTGAAACAGGCTCAGGATAAAGACCGGAGTGACCAGAAAGCCGACTGAACAATGAAAAGACTTCTTTCGCTATTTTTTAATCTTTTCTTTTATAATACAAATGCAAAAAAAATAAGCACAAACCACTAAGTATAATGTCATCGCTTTGGAGGTATTTGTGTGTACATCCATTGGCAAAAAATTAATAATAAATTGCATGGCTGTCTACAGCCAACATTTTTGAAGAATGCTAAGACTGACTGCAGACAGTGAAATCGCTCTGTGGATTGAAATTTATATTCAATTCAGTTCAGTTTTATTTATACTGTATAGTGCCAAATCACAACTGTTGCCTCAAGGTGCTTTATACTGTAAGGTAAAGACCCTAGAACAGTGGTTCTCAAACTTTTCACACTGAGTACCACCTCATAAAATATATGGCTCTTGAAGTACAACCCTTATGACCGACATTAAAGTACAGTAGTAGGCCTATTTAACACTATATACAGTTTACACGAGACAATTTTATTTCTTATATGAATGTTATTTATTTTAACTGTCATAAACAGGATGTGACAAGTGATAATAATAACAACTGTACTGCATTAAAACATTCACAGCAGGTGGGATAGCCAATCTTTAACTGATGACCTGATGAAACCTGCTTCCGTGTCCAAACTACTCTGCATTTATTTCCCGGATTTCCCGGAGGAACCCACCTGAGGGATA
>VUQG01035423.1:2325-33477 GCA_015106755.1 Etia nguti
GGTGGAAATTCAGGGTTGAGGTATTTTTTTTTAGAGAAAATGGTTAAAATTCTGGGTTAAAGGCCTTTGTGAGTATCTAAAAGGAACAGAATCCAATAAGCTGTAGCAAATGTTTGAATTCATGCGAAAAATTGAGGCCAGTAAAATTAAAGAGTAGTTAGTGTAGGATCATAAAAGTAACATAGTGAAAATTCTGTGGTGCCACATGTTTAAAGCTGTTTAGGATATCATACTTTTTATAAAAGCAGCAAAGTGGTGTAAATGTGTGTCTTTTGTTTATCGTTGTTCTTTGTTCTGTCTTTCTCACTTTCCTCCTTTTCTCTTTGTCTAAAGAATCACACAACCTCCGGTAAACTGGAAGGGAGTAGTAGAGCGCAGAATTTTTTTTGAGTAATAAAAGAAATAATGATAATGATAATAATAATAATAATAAAATAATTGATGATGTTGAAATAAGTAACAACAAATTTAAAGCGGGAAATGAATACATCAGCAACAAAATAAATAAGGTATAATTAGATAGGACAAGTTTAAAATCAAGGTAAAACAAATTAAGAGTAAGCTGAGAATTCGAACCACAAGAGTGAAACAAAGAAATTAAAATGGCAACCACCATCCCTGCAACATTCAAAGAACCAGCATCTCCCAGCAATATGAGACAGCTCAAACACTTTGCAAAAAAACGAATGTTGGAAGGAGAAACAGGGAAGAAGAAACTGACAAAACTGGAAAAATGCCTCGATGAAATATGGAAAATGTGGGAAAAAGGAGGATTGAGTTCCCCCTATCCAGCAGCACATCTCCCAACTAATGACACAATAAAAGCCTTACATCAAAAAGCAAAAGAGGCATATGATAAGGCACATACAGCATGGGAAGAAGGAGGAAGGAAGGCATGGGGTCCAAGGAAGGCTGATATGGATAACAAGAGAGATCTTCTGGTCACAATAACAACAGTGTGTTAAATGATGGTTAAAGGGAAGATACAGAATCATTTAACACAAAGCCAGAGTGTTGTAGAAACTGAAACTGGACCAGCTGCTTTAGAGGCCACACATATGGTTTCGCTTCTGCATCCCTGCCAATTAATGAACTCAACTCAACCAAAGAGAAGCAACTCCAGGAGCTTCTAGTCATTCAACAAAGGGAAGTTGACCAATTGAAACAACAGATGGAAGAAGAAGCAGGCCATGGCTTTTAAATTACAATGAGTTCTGACTACTTTTATTTGTTATATTTTTTACTCAAGTTTTCTCATTTTATGTTTCCTTTATTAAATTTTGTCACGTCTTCCTGTCTTTTTATTTCATTTGATTATTTTAAATATGCAGCACTTTTGTTTTAAATGTGCTATATAAATAAATTTGACTTTGACTTTGGCTTATATGTTTCAGTATATATAGAGATATCGCACAGTCGTATAGTCTTCACAGGATACACACTTCCATACACTCTGGATCAGCTGAAGATGGATGGGCTAGGGAAAACTGAGAGATACACAAAACATGAGAGTTACAATAATCAAGGCAGGAAAATTTGTAAAAATTCTTGTTCCAGTATCACAGTATTTAAATAGTAATAGTAATACTTAAGGCAGCAGTTCAGCAGGATCTGTCTTTCTTTTTCAAGAGCTACTGTCATTGATGACAGACTACCTAATTTGATGTGTGAATATATTGCCACAAGGTGCCAGCAGTATAGTGCACTAGTAGTGAGCATAGCATTATATACATTAAGCATAGTTAAAATGTGAAGTTAAGACGGAGATTGCTAACAACACGGCCGCAGTCCGCTCAGAAATTAACAATGATGATGAGGCTTCGCCGGCCGTAAGGTCTGGTGGACAGTGTAATTACTTTGTTAATATTACGCCTTGTCAAGGCTTAAGATGTTTACCAAGGTGCTATGTTATTCCATTTTGAGTTTATATTTATTTTTTTTTCTCTTCTTCTTCTCAGAGTCCTGGGGTGCATACACATTCATACTGTTGATCTTTAATTAGATAACTCTATGGCTCCTGTCAATAAACAGGTGAAGCTTACTGGTTATGCAGCCAACTTTGTAAATTGGAACATTAAGTCTATGAATCACCCTGTGTATATTGGGTCCATGAGCAATTCTGGACATCTATACGATGCCCAAACTAGGTCCACAATTTGGACGTCCACCCATGACCCAACTCAACATTTGAACTTTGGACTGAGTAATTCCTTTGGACATCCTGTGGACATCGATGACATATGCAGAAAATTTTAATGAATAATAAATGTAATATTTTTTTTATTTACAAATATCAACATCATGAATAAACAAACACGAATTATTATGTGTTAGCTTATTGATTTATTCAATACATGTGGGTTGTTTTTTGTGGGTTTTTTGTTATTTTACATTTTACTGTTTTTCTTTAGCTGATTTATTTATTTCAGTTAATCAACTATTAGTTCATAACCAGGTTAAAACTGTCATTTTAAAACTAAAATTTGTTGAAATATTAAAAACATTGAAATCCACATTAGAATGTAAAATAATAATGATTAAAATATTTAGAAAAAAATTGGAATGTATATGGTTAATTTTTACCGGCATCCTGTGTTATTGTGAAGAGCTCATGAGTGAATGTGGTTGTGACTGGTTGCTGGACTGAGAGAAGTTGCGTCAGAAAGTACGAGAAGTTTGTGCAAGTGTTTATGTATGAACTCGACTATCTACTGGGCAGTCTTTGTGGATACACACATTTTGCAAACTGCGTGTGAGAACCTGGGGATATTCCTGCTCCAAATCCACCATGTAACTGCTAGCTTTTGTTTTAGCATTAAGAGCCCACGCCATCTTGGAGATATCCGATGATCACTCTGCATTCCTTCACGCATAACTCTTATGATCTAGTTCCATTTCAGAAGGTGGCATACTGTTCCGGGTCATTCTAACTTCATTTGATTGACTCAGCCGCAAATGATACCTGGAGACGCATACAAAGGTGGGTCAGCCTACCCTGACACCACACTCTGAACCCACTGCTCCACCCTTCACCTGCAGCTGAGCCATAAACCACACCCCACCACAAACCCCTTCAGCCAAAAGCGGGTGACCAAAAATGACATATAAAAACGCCATTCCGACGTGTGAAGTGGGAAGAGGAATTTTACAAATGCTGTTGTGAGCTCCACAACTGACCACAGGTCAAAGAATATGGTGGAGCTATCTCATCTGTGCTCCAATTTTGGTAAATGTGATGGGGAGACACCAAAATACTGTCTAAAATTAATTTGAGATCTGATTTGGTGTATTTATGACATTTTTTAATAGGTGTTTTTTAGTAGGGTTATCATCCTGTCTGTGTGTGCACAGTCCCAGAGTAGTAGAAGACGCTTGCATGTATTCTAACTATAAAAGGAGATTTTCCCCTTTTTGTTAGTCATTTCAGTATAACATAATAGTATCATAGCCTAGCAAACTGCAATAACCACGATGGATAAGCGCCACATCCCCCACAACCTAAAAACCATAACACAATATGGTAATAAGAAGATGTATTACTGACCTTTTCTTTAGTCAGAAACCATTGATCATAGCCTTACTGTATCTTAACTGTATCCAAATATCACTGTCATAGTTATATATTTTCAGACTTTTCAGCTCCTTCTGATGGTCTCTAAATAGCATATGCCTGGTTCTTTCTCCTAAAGTGTCTTTTGTCTGTCTTTGCCCTCACTTTCAACTGGCTGTGGCACATGGTTGCCCCTCCAAGAGCCCAATTCTGCCTGAGCTTTCTTCCTGTTAAAAGGGGGTTTTTCCTTCCCCGTGTTGCCAAGTGTTTGCTCATATGATTGTTAAGGGTTTCTTTTTAATATTCTAAGGTAACTACCTTACAATATAAGGCACCCTCAACTGTTGTCAACTGTTGGTGTAAAATTGTGCAAGTTCAATAAAACTGAATTGAGTATGCAGCACAATAAGCCTGCTGTTTTTTTTTATTTTTTTTAATAGTTTGTTTGCAAATAATAAATAACCATTTTAAACAAGGACATAATTATCTATTGTCAGTTGTAAAATGGCCCTGCAGCAGACTTCCAGTACAGTGCTAGAGAATATAAAGCCCTGCATTTGTGATCTTTTTTTATTGGATGATGCTGACAGCATGATTATCTCTTTGTCCTTGCTTATAAACAACACAGGCACCAGAGAATTACTACTTTAATTTCAAAGAATGTCAAGAAAGTTTGTTTTTTTTTACCTAAAATTGTATTAATATTTAACTTGTTCTCCAGCTCTGCATTTTTGTTGTTTTTTTTATTAAACTTCCATACAGAATGAATCACAGTGAATCCACTCTTATCCAAACGAGGAACAAATGTGTTCATAATTTGTTTCACCCTACTAGGACCTGTAACAACCTTGTTGTAATAACTGTAGTCTTTAAGGGAAACTGTGACACTGATATCAGTATTTCCACTATTTTAATATTGGACTGTTTTTTAACTTTCCTTGTTAACATAACTACAGTATATCTAGCATTTTGTTAACAATAGCAGATTTTTCAATAGCCCATATATTAAATACCAAAGTGAATGAACATTTGTTCATTTAAAGATAAAGATCAAAAATTCCTTTGTTAGCGCTGTACTTAAGCATTTTACAGTGAAATTGGAGCAGAGCTTACATTTCAGCAGACTAGTATACATACATTCTTACATGCTTTCACTCATCATTCATTCCACAGAATAAAATAACAATATAATACAAAAAAAAGTGAGTATAATAAAATAGGAAATATAATAAAATACTGAGTATACAAAAAATAAAATAGCAAATATAAAAGTAAAAATACACATAAATACATTTCTGCTAAAAAGGAAAAATCATCTTGCGCTTGTCAAAGAAGGATATTGTACTTGTTATGCAGCATGATATGCTAGTGTTTTGTACTATGATGTAATGTTATATTAGGCAGCACTGTGTGAACATTTTACTGAATATTACACAGGAATACTGCAGGTAGGGGGTGCGGAGAGAACCTCACTAGGTCCATTCACTGGGCTTAGTGTTAAGTGTTCTGATGGCCCAGGTAGCTGTTTCTCAGCCTGGCTGTCCTGCTTTTTAAACACCTGTAACTCCTACCAGAGGGCATGAGGTTAAACAGGTGCTGTTGGGCTTTTTTAATCACTGGATTGGTTAGTGGGTACCTGAGAGGTTCTCAGCTATGTGAGTCCCCAGCAAATTGAAGGAGGACACTGAACACAGCCCCCGTTGATGTGAAGAGGAACATGTTTCCCAGTGCTCCTGCTTAAGTCATTCACTATCTCTTTAGTTTTAATGGTGTTGAGCAAAAAGTTGTGTTCAGCAGACCAACTTGCCAGTTTTTTAACCGCTTCCCTGTACGCAGTCTTGTCCCCTCTGCTGATGAGGTCAGTGACTGTAGTGTCACTGAAACATTTAGTGATGGTGTTGGGCAGGTGTACAGTCATAAGTGTACAGGGCGTACAGGAGAGACCTCAGCACATAGCCTTGGAGGAAGCCACTCCAATCTTAACTTCCTGGGGGCAGCTGGACAGAAAATCCCGGATCCAAGCACAAGTGGAGGTGGTTAAACCAATGTTAATCAGCTTGTAAACCAGGATTTAAAGGAATGATCGTATTGAACATCTGACTGTATCTATGAGCAGCCTTCTGATATAGTTTCCTGGTTGCTTGAGGTGGCAGGTGGCAGCTGTGTGTAGGGCTGTGGCAATGGCATCTTCTGTCGATCTGTTTGCCCTGTATCCAAACTGATGAGAGTCCAAGTTCTGTGGGAGGCAAGCCTTTATGTGCTGCAGGATAATCCTCTTGAAGCATTTCATGACTGCAGACGTTAAGGCGATAGGCCTGTAGTCGTTGAGACACTTTGGAGCAGATCACTTTGGCACAGGAATGATGGTTGCTGTCTTCAGGCACGTAGGGATAGTGGCCTGTGACAGTGAGAGGTTGAACATCCTGGTCAGGACTCCCCCAGTTGGGTCAGCGCAGGCACAAAGTACTTTACCAAGTACTCCATCCGGCCCAGCAGCTTTTCTGATGTTCACAATTTTCAGCGACTTTCTCACCAGGTGTTCCTGGAGGACCAGAAATCAGTGGTTTGCGTCCCTCAAAGCGAGAGAAGAACTTATTTAATTCTTCTGCCAATGTGGTGTCAGAAGGGGCCGTGACAGGTGTGGAGCCTCTGTAATTGGCAATGCTCTGTAGTCTCTTCCATACAAGACTCAAGTTGTCTTTTTGCAGCTTTGATGTCTCTCCGCAGCTATGCCCTTGCAACACTGTATTGAGCTTTGTCCCCTGACTTGAAGGCTGAGTTCCATTTCTTCAGAAGAGTCCAGGTTATCCAAGTCTTTTGGTTTAAATAAATCCAAATACGTTTGTCCACTGTCATGTTGTTGGTGCAGCTCTCTATGTAGAACATTTACTCAGTAGCAACACTTAGATCAGTGTGTGTCAATGTAAAACCCAGCTGGTTTGCTTACATTAACACCTTAAAGGTTACACCATTTACTGATTTGGGGCAACAGAATTATTATGCTAATTCAGGCATATAGACCACTTGTCAGGCGCTGCGAACCGGTTCTGAGACAGGTGAGAACCTGGCCTGCAGGAGCTCTCTCTACTCTTCAGGACTGTTTTAAGCACAGTGACTGGGACATGTTCAGGGAGGCTGCAACATATGGCGACCGCACCAACTTGAAGGAGTACATATCATCTGTGACCAGCTACATCAGCAAGTGCATCGATCATGTTGCTGTCTCCAAGACTATCATAATACGCTCCAACCAGAAACTGTGGATGACTGCAGAAGTGCGTGCGCTGCTAAAGACTCGAGACTCCACAGAGCAGGCAACAAGGCGACCCTGGGAACAACGAGGGCCAAACTGTCTCGAGCCATCAGAGCAGCAAAGCGCGCGCAAATCCAAAAAATCCACAGCCACTTCCAGGACAGCGGCGACACGCGTTGCATTTGGTGGGGCATCTAAGCCATCAACAACTACAGGAAGACGACATCTGCCTGTGATAGTGACGCCTCCCTACCAGATGTGTTGAACAACTTCTATGCACGGTTTGATGCTCAGAACGACGTAATGGTGAGGAAGACCACCCCTCCTCACAACGACCAGGGCTGATGTGAGAAAAACTCTTCGCAGAGTTAGTCCACAGAAGGCTGCTAGTCCAGATAACATCCCTGCGAGACTGTCAGAGAATGTGTAGACCAGCTGACAGATGTCTTCACTGACATCTTCAACCTCTCTCTGAGCACTGGTGTCGTTCCAATGTGCCTCAAGGCCACCATCATCATTCCTGTGCCAAAGAAGTCCCCAGTGTCCTGCCTCAATGACTACTGTCCCGTTCCACTTACACATCATGATGGAGGGCTTCGAGAGCCTCATCATGAGGCACATTAGACCCTGCTGCCACCCACACTGGACCCACTCAAGTTCGCCTCTCACCCCAACTGGTCAACAGATGACGCCATCCCCACCACCCTACATCTCGCCCCCACCCACCCGGACAATAAGGACACATATGTATGAATGCTGTTCATAGACTTCAGTTCAGCATTCAACACAATCATTCCTCAGCACCTGATTGGAAAACTGAGCCCGTTGGGCCTGAACACCTCCCTCTGCAACTGGATCCTGGACTTTCTGACGGAGAGACCTCAGATAGTCCGGATCAGTAACAGCATCTCCAACACCACCACACTGAGCACTGGAGCCCCTCAGGGCTGTGTGCTCAGCTCCCTGTTGTTCACTCTGCTCACTCACGACTGTGCAGCAATGCACAGTTCGAACCACATCATCAAGTTCACAGATGACTGTGGTGGGTCTCATCAGCAAGAACGACGAGTCAGCATACAGAGAGGAGGTGCAACAGCTAACGGACTGGTGTAGAGTCAACAACCTGTCTCTGAACGTGGACAAAAGAGATGATTTTTGACTTCAGGAGAGCACGGAGAGATCACTGTCTACTTAACATTGATGGATGCTCTGTGGAGGTCGTCAAGAGCACCAAATTCCTTGGTGTCCACCTGGCGGAGAACCTCTCCTGGTCCCTCAGCACCAGTTCCACAACTAAGAAGGCCCAACAGCGTCTCTACTTCCTGCAGAAGCTGAGAAAAGCCCATCTCCCAACACCCATTCTCACCACCTTCTACAGAGGGACTATCGAGAGTGTACTGAGCAGCTGCATCACTGTCATCACTGGTATGGTAACTGCACCATAACAGCTGAGAAGATCATTGGAGCCTCTCTTCCCTGCATCACAGTTATCGCATCCACAAAGCCACCAGCATCGTGGAGGACCCCACACACCCCTCACACACACTTTTCACCCTGCTGCCTTCTGGCAAGAGGTACCTGAATGTTCAGGCCCTCACTGCCAGACTGTGGAACAGTTTCTTCCCCCAAGCCATCAGACTCCTGAACACTCAGTGACTGGACTGACACACAAACACATACCTTCATACATGTCACTACCTCAAACACCTATCTACACAAGGGTATGGCTGTAGCTCAGGTGGCAGAGCAGGTCAGCCACTAACCAGAAGGTCGGTGGTTCGATCCCAGGCTCCTCCAGTCTACATGCCAAATATCCTTGGGCGAGATACTAACCCCATGTTTGCCTACTGGTGGTGGTCAGAGGGCCCGGTGGCGCCAGTGTCCGGCAGCCTCGCCTCTGTCAGTGTGCCCCAGGGCAGCTGTGGCTACAATGTAGCTTGCCATCACCTGTAGGTGAATGATTGAATGTAGTGTAAAGTGCTTTGGGGTCCTTAGGGACTATACAAATATAGGCTGGCATGTTGACTTGGTTCAAACTGTGGGCAATTGCAATCAAACTCTTTTAAAAGATATTGGTTTGTTGGTAGGGCACATTGTCTTTTTACAGGCATATAACAGTCTAACATGAATAGGTATATAAAGATATAATAGGGTGATATCTTGACCTTGCTTGGATGTTGTACATCTGTACCAGCATGCCAGAAAGATCATTACATCCTATACGTAGACTGTAGGCATGAATGAGGGATGTCTTGTGTTTTTGTGGGCCTCTTTGTCCCTCTATCTGTCAGTCGAAATAGGCTTGATCCCAAAAGCATTAGACTAGATGGTCATGCACCTTAAAAAGTTATAAGGACCACCTATTATTTGTTAAACAGAAAGAAAAACTGAAAATAAAAAAACATGCACTGTTACAGTGCTTGTAATACGGCAGTATACTAATATATGCCAGTTATAATAGAAATACATCTGCATATTTTTATCTAGTGTCACGGTACTGGGTCGTGTGACCCATCGTGTGGGTTTTAATGTATCATTTTGTATTCATTTGTGTTCTAGTTTCAGTTTAGCTCATCTAGTTAATTTCTAGGTAGCTGTTTAGTCCTTGGTTTCTTAGTTCCTTTTGTCATCTCCCTCTGTACTAAGCCTCCCTGGTTCATGCATCTACCTGTCATGTTTCATGTCTGTGTGGTTCTTGTTGTCAAGTTGGTGTCATGTCTAAGTCTCCATGTTTCCTGTTTTACTTTGAAAGAGTCCGGTGTTCTTTGTTCATTGTATTTAGTTTCACTTCCTCTGTCCTGTCATCAGGTTCATGTGTGTCAGCTGTTCTCCCTCATGTGTTTCCACTTCCTCTAATCATCCCTGTGGGTATTTAGTCTCTTCATTCAGTCTGTGTCGCGTCATCTGTGTTACTTCCCCATGTTTTCATAGTTCCAGCCTTCATAGTCATAGTCTTCCTAGTCATAGTTTTTCACAGTTATAGTCATAGTCTTCTTCGTCATGGTCTTCAGAGTTTCATAGTTATCATAGTTTTCATAGTTTATTTCCAGTTTAGTTGTCTTGCCTGCACTCGCCTTAGATTTGTTTGCCTTCTGTCAACAGCCATAATAAAGGCTCGCCTTTTGTTAAAGTCACGTCACGTCTCCTCGCCTGTGTCTGCTCTTGGGTCCTGCACCGGCGCACCCCGCCGTGACATCTAGACATCTAGATCAAATTTAATGTTAACAATGACGAATATTCAGAAGATTTTTTTTAATCTCATCAAAAATATAAATTGATCATCATGATTTGCATCTTGTACCCCTAAATTACAATTCAATCACTTGGTTGACCATGTTTTTAGATGGCAAAATATAAAGCATATAATTATAATATAATATGATATAAATATAATTATAATTTTACTAATTTCATGTAATAGAATTAAATCAATAAACGCCAATGAATGATCACAAATGTTGCATTTGTAAATAGGAATTTTCAGTTCTTTTCAACCTTTACCATAAAGGGCCAAATCAATCACCTGGTGGAGTATGTTTTTAGAAAATTATTTAACCCTAATAAAAACTTCTTTCTTTTTTTTAAACTTATGCTATTTAATTCTGTTCTGTAAAGCCTCTGAGATTATGTCATGTCAAAAAAAAGTGCGTGTCTGTACCTACATTTTTACCAAATAAACTCTACTTTTCCTTTGGCATTGTAAACTTCCTGTAGGGAACCTAACCACTGAGAGAAAGATAGACACCAAGTGGAAATCCAAATGGTCAAAATTGCTCAAACAGGTTAAGTTCACATCAGTGCATTTTTCATAAAGATATAAGGACTCAAAATCTGCTCTACTAAATGGCTGAGCAGAACATTTAAGGGTTTCAGGGAAACTGTGATACTAATATCAATATTTTTACTATCACTGTTTTTTAAGCATTTCTAGTCAACATGCGCTTACATTAAAAGAAAAAGAAAAAATCAAGTTGGCAGTGAAATGACCCTGGTCTCACTGAACACAAGCTTTTCTAAGAGTTTACATGACACACAATCAAGAAGAAGAAAATTGTTTTTGTCCTCTGTGGATTCAGCTGGGAAGGCTACACTACTAAACCGAGAAGAAAGCACACGTGAAAAAAGTGGATTCTTAAGGGAGAAACAAACTGGACATCATTACTACCAGTGGGAGATATATTTGCTCAAAATTCACTTCTTTTGATTGAAATTTATGCTAGATATTCATTGCATTCTGTGCATGTCCATCATGTCCTGCTCATCACTGTGTTCTTCATAATTTAACAGTGGGGATCTCCGTGCTGGTGACCTGACAATGAATAAGACATGCCTGTCAGGATCTCTGTCTGTTTCATTCACCTGCTACCCTCTCTCTCTTTTCCCGAATATAACCTTCCAGTATACTGACTCGTCTTTCTTTCACTCTGTTATTATGTTCAAACAAAATTTTGATTTTTGAAGTACGAATCCCAAGGCTTTCAAATCCCTCACACTTTCAACTATGTGTACTTGTAAAACACCCAGAGATTTGTGAACTAATTGGGTTGAAACTGACTGCTAGGGCAGCCAAAATTGTCATGAAGGATCCTCTGCAGATGACTCTTTGAGGCTTGGGTTGAACTGTGAGCCTGGTTGCTCAACTAGCTAGCCTGCACACATGCCTTTTACCAACTGAAAACATTTGGCACATTAAAAAGTGCAAAATATGACAATGGAGACCCAGGAGTGTTGAGCTAGAATCTTCTGTCAGACAAAAATGGGACAACATTCCATAGCTTTGCCATACCTTGCCAACATTGCCATAACTTTTTCTGAGAAGTGTTACTTTCATCAAATTCAGCATGAGCTAATATTTTTCATACATGGCACATTTTGTCATTTCAAATATGTTACATTTTTTATTGTGAATAAATGGTTTATGAGATTTGCAAATCATTGCCTTTTTTTCTCTTTACATTTTACACAGCTTCCTAACTTTTTCAGAACTGGATTTGTAAATATTGCTATTCCTATATTAATGGTCCGGTTGCATGTATTCTAGAAGAGTCTGGTTGATTCCAGTGTTACTGTAATCACATTATATTTTTCTGTAGCACAGTGATGTAACACGCTACTGTACCAAATTCATTAATTACATGGCATTACTTGTGTTACAAAGGTTCTTCAGTTATCTGCACACTGGGCAGACAGAAATAAAAACATCCTGTGCACGTGCACTGCAGTCAGCTGATTTCAGTTTGTGCTGAAGTAGCAAATAGGTGAAACAGTGTACAGCGAAGATATGGGCGTTAGGTTTATTTACTTTTGAACCCAGAGGGATGTTAAAGCTGAGTGTATGGCGTCATCAGCCTGCAGCCGGGAGCAGTCAGGCTTGCAGCCTTTATTTAAACCTTTACATATTTCTACAGTGGGAATCGCTTTGAAGTCTCTTTAGTGTGGTTTTCAACTTTGCATTTTATTGTCAGCTTTGTATTCATATGTAAACACTAAAAGAAAGTTTGTATGTGTGTCCTTTAGGATAGGGATTGGTGTTGGTGTGTGAGACTGAAACCAAAGGTTTATATTGTTAATTGGTAATTATGTGACAACGTTTCAGGTCATTTTACAGAGGAATGGGAAAGTAATGTCTTGAGTAGTGTAACAAATTACTACAGCAAATAATAAAGTAACATACTGCATTACTTTTGAGCAAAGTAATGATTAATTTATAATACATTATTTTTTTGAGTAAAGACCTAAACACTGGTTGGTTTGTGGTGGAGTCACAGGCTCGAATCCCCACCCTACTTACCACCAACCCCCTTGACTTGGCTGCCAATGAACAGCCTACCCTACCCCTGCACTTTTTACATATACAGACTACTAGTTCAATCATTTCTGTCTATGGTTTTACTACCACTGCAAATAAGATAAGTTCATCCATTCCAGGAACACAGAGAGAACTCTACAGCTTAGTAAAATATGGAAATTGAAAAATGAATAAAATCTTACATTTAAAAGCACACCAAGAGAAGGTTTCATAGAAGTATAATGTGTTTTCTTTTTAGTAACAGGATCCCAAGTCCACATTAGTGTGAACAGATACAGTCACCCTAGGGAATAAAAAGTGAAGAAGGCTGTCAGGCAAGTGTGGTTTTGGATGCACAGGTCCAGTGGTTTGGAGAACGTCCTTCATCAGACTAATGTGCCAGATGTGCTGTTGTCACTTACAAAAAGTGAAAAAAGGGAAAATTCTTCACCAGCAGCTCCCTCAAAGGAAAATCTTCTTCTACAGATCCCCACTCTGGAAGATGGACAAAACCCAGCGCTTTATGAACAGTGTTATACCTTTGTTTTGTGGCAAGGATAGCATAACCAACTTAACCACTTCAGCATTTTGGAATGTTCCATCTGGTGTAAAAATAACACAATATTTTATAAAAAGAACATCATACCAACAGTCAAACACAATGTGGTAGAGTGAGCATCTGCTGATTTAGCTGATTTAGCACCTGGATGACTTGCCGTAATTGACGGAAACAGAAATTCCTCTCGCTACCACAAAATCCTGAAGGAGAATATCCAGCCATCAGTTCATGCCCTGAAGCCCAAGCACAATTGGGTTATGTAGTAGGACAATGATCCAGCAAGTTCACCTCCGAATGATTAAAAAGTAATGAAATAAATCAAAATCAAAATTAAGGTTTTGTAGTAGCCTGGTCAAAGTCCGGACTCAAATCATACTGAGATGGTTTAGCATGACCTTAAACAGCCTGTTCTTGCTTGAAAACCCTTCAGTGTGGCTGAATTATAACAATTCTGCAGAGAGAGTTCTTACTGCCAATGGTGGCACAATTAAATTATTAGGTTTAGAAGGCAATTCCTTTTTCACATAGGGCTATCGACCCATCTACGCGAACCCTGGATGGCTTTTTTAAAGCTTAATATAAAATATGAAAACATTATTTAAAACTGCATTTTGTACTTATTTGGGTTATCTTTGTCTAATTTGTGTATTTGCTTGTGTTTAGTTTATTTCAGCCATGTAAACAATATACAGAAGTTCATTTAGGAAAAGAAAAGAAAAGAAAAGAAAAGAAAAGAAAAGAAAAGAAAAGAAAAGCTATACAAAATAAAGCAAAATACACTTCAATATCACTTCACCTATTCTGATTCAGTTACATATGGAAAAGAAGTGGGAAGAAGAGCACTCTTACTTAATCCCACCCCTAAGTCATATGTTATCAGTTAATATTTATCCACCTTCCTTACTGATATAAACCTCAATAATAACAATAAACATATTTCTAATATAATACATACACTATGTAAAGTACAAATTATTATAATATCATCATATTTTTGTGACTCCACAACTTTGCCTGCACACAACAAAGCCAATGCCTCCACTATAAAAAAAAAACTTCTTCATTCCACACCTGGTTCACCTGGTTCACCTGGTTCACCTGACACTCAGTGTGTAATTTACATTTATCTAAACATTTTCCAGTTGGTTGTTAAACAGTTTTTCAAGAATCTTTGAGACAAAAATACAAAAACCAAGAAATCTGTCAACTAATTTCCACAGCACTGTAACAACATTAAAGTAATTCAGAGTGCTTTGTAACCTGGATAGTAACAAAAACAAAAATCTCTCAGTCTCTCTAAAGAGTTTCTGCTGAAAAAGAAATCCTGACTAGAAAAATGAAAAATACACATCAGCTAATAAACTGATGTTTGTTAGCTGAAATAATTGTTTATTGATTGTTAAATGTTTTCATGATGGAGAGCAGCAATATTCACTGCATAAACCCAATTAGATCTCACTGGAAAGATGAAATTTGAATAACTTTATATTTTAACATTAAGATGATTGAAGGTAAAGTCCTGTTTACCTACAAGTAAACAGAAAGAATAGACCTTAGACTGCATTTACCAGGCTTACAAAAATGTTAGTTACAAACGGAAATAAACAGGTTGACCACATACAGAAGGCTTTGTTAAAAGCTTGTTTTGTTTTAATTTTTATATGTCAGCCATCTTATTAGTATTTTAGCTAATTAACAGTTAATTAATGTCAGCGAGAAACTGATATTAGAGGCAATTGTCTGTCAGTGTTCTCAGTAATTCATCTTTGGTTATTACTGCCATTACCGCCGTTGTTGATGTGTGTGGGTTTTTTTTCTTCTTTTTTAAAGTAAAGCTTTTACTTTAGTGTTGCTCTTTATGCCCATGTAGAGAGGCATACTGCTGTTTACAGATATTCAAACACCTCAGCCCTACACAGGTGCTAAAGAAGGACGCCGCCTGTTGCTCATGTCATACAATGTTCAGAATAAAATTACAGTAATGGTAATGTTAGTCACTGAGAAGACCTGATGACTTTTTGCTGTTCCTTATACAAACACTTTCAGTAGCTTATCTTCTTTGCACGCTGCGCACATTAACACCCTTCTGTCCAGCATAGTTAGAACAGTAGAACTAAAGACTGAACGGCAACACTTACTATTAATTTCTATTCAAGATCAATAGCATCCATCCATCCATCCATCCATGGATCCATCCATCTTCTTCTGCTTATCCGGGGCTGCGGGGGCAGCAGCCTAAGCAGAGAAGCCCAGACCTCCCTCTATCACGCAACCTCCTCTAGCTTGTCCAGGGGAACACCAGGGCTTTCCCAGGCCAGCCAAGAGATATAATCTCTCCAGCGTGTCCTGCCCTGGGGCCTCCTCCCGGTGGCACATGCCCAGAGCACCTCACCCAGGAGGCCCCCAGGAGGCATCCTTGTCAGATACCCGAACCACCTCAACTGGCTCCTTTCGATATGAAGGAGCAGTGGCTCTACTCTGAGCCCCTCCCGGATGGCTGAACTTCTCACCCTATCTCTAAGGGAGAGTCCAGCCACCCTTTGGAGGAAGCTCATTTCCGCAGCTTGTATCCGTGATCTCGTTCTTTCGGTCACTACCCACAGCTCGTGACCATAGGTGAGGGTAGGGACATAGATCGTCCGGTAAATTGAGAGCTTCGCTTTTACACTCAGCTCTCTCTTCACCACGACAGACCGGTACAGCGTCTGCATCACTGCAGCTGCAGCACCAATCCGTCTGTCGATCTCTGGCTCCCTTCTCCCATCACTTGTGAACAAGACCCCGAGATACTTAAACTCCTCCACTTGGGGTAGGAAATCATCCCCAACCCGGAGTGGGCACTCCACCCTTTTCCGGCTGAGGGCCATGGCCTCAGATTTGGAGGTGCTGATCCTCATTCCAGCTGCTTCACACTCGGCTGCGAACTGTTTCAGTGCGAGCTGGAGGCCATCACCCGATGAAGCCAACAGAACCACATCATCCACGAAAAGCAGAGATGAGATTCTGAGGCCACCCAAGTGAAAGCCTTCCGCCACTTGGCTGCACCTAGAAATCCTCTCCATAAAAATTATGAACAGAATCGGTGACAAAGGTCAGCCCTGGCGGAGCCCATCACCCACCAGGAACGAGTCCGACTTATTGCCGGCTATGACCAAGCTCTTGCAATGGTTGTATAGGGATCAAATGGCCCTTAGCAATGGGCCGGACACCCCATACTCCCGCAGCACCTCCCACAGGACACCCCGAGGGACACGGTTGAATACCTTCTCCAAGTCCACAAAACACATATGGACTGGTTGGAGGTCAATAGCATTACTTCCTTATTCAGGGTCAATTATTTTATGTTCTTGGAATATTTCTAAAATGTTAATATTATAGCTATCAAACACCAGCTTTACCTTAATCGTTCATCTTAGCGGCACATCTTAGCTAACTACCCAACGATGTTAACTCATTGATTGCTTAAAAAAAACACATTTACCTTACCAAAAATAGTAGGATGATGCCTCAGGTCCCTTATGTCAGTTAGTTCAGTTAACTACAAAACACCTTACGTTATCAGTTTCAAGCACACATCATGTGTTTACATTCTCTGTGCAATTCCTAAACAGAGATTGTTACGGCCCTGGCCATAGTTTGAGCCCCGGTGGCTGTTTAATTGTTCTGTGCTCTGTGTCTTTAAGAGTCTCTGCAGGTCACTCCTGATTGGAGAGCTGGAGGCTGCTGATTGGCTTCCTGATCAAGTGGCTGTTTTGAAAAACCCTCTCCAGCAGTTGTCTTGGGGCAGCAACTGACAGCAGCAGCAGACCCGACCTTGGCCTCCAAACCCACTGTGATTTCTGTTTGTTTTTCCAAGGATTATTAAGCTTTGTAAACAGATTACTTTTCACTTGTAAATAGGCACTGAAGCAGAAGGGGGGAGCTGCCTTATTATTTTTTGTACTGTTTCTCCCTCTCGGGGGGAGGGGGGGTCATTTTCCTTTTAACCCTTATATTGCGCTCCCCTAGACGGGGACGTAACAAAGATACATACATTTTTCCATGGCTTCAGCCATCAAGCAAGGTTTTCAGTCCTCCTATCACACCCTAATTTCACTGAGTCAAGTTAATAATTAAAATCAAATTTGAAATTGATCTCTTGAACCCAAATCAGCATAATTAGACAATCTCAGAAACCATCTTTAGGAAAACAAATTACTTAAGAAGCATTTCAGAAAATGTCCCTCTCCAGGCAAACTGTAACAAGATTGGCATTATTGACATTTGAAAAACAAAGCCAACAATTTTGACTTTTTTGTTTGGCTATGGGCGAGAGTTATGATGTCTGTGAGATTGGCCGCTTACTCATGTTTGTACATTGGATAATGAAAAACGTTTTGATAACAGAGGGGCTGGCGGCAAAGCTCTCAGGTAAAGAAAGGGAGTAATTTTTTTTCACAGAGATAACAGCATGCTGGTAGAGCAGTTGGGCATAAATGGGACTAACAGGTGTTATAAGTGATGGCTGTCCAAATCTGACAGGGAATGACACTGGACTTTAGAAGTGGATCCAAGATAAAGTGACTGAAATTGATATTGTTCCTTTGAAATAGACCCCAGTAAATCCTCTGTAGGTCATTTATGAAAAAAAATTAAAGACAGTGTTGATGTAACTCATCACAGCGAGAGCATTAAGTCACAGACATGTGATTGACATACACATGCAGCTGTTTAGAGGAACACTTAAGATTAATTACTAATGATCACATCTTGGCAAAACAACAGTTTTCAGGGACCAAATTTACACTAAAATACACAGGTTAATCCAGTTGTACCCGAGTTTAGTATTGCTTACCTTTAGCTTTAAGCCTTTCTCATACAGTGTATTGCTGTCGTTTTGCTTTTTCCTGAATAGCAATGCTAATATCAAACACCTGACTGTCTGTGGTTCTGGGAAAAAGAGCATTCAACTTCTGACATTTACTGTGAGAGAGCAACTTTAATGATGTTTAATGATAAAAGACAGAATTAATTTCAGTATATCAGTAATTTCTTTATGTCATCTTCTAATCGGAAGGTTGGTGCTTCGGACCCTGGCTGCTCCAGTCTGCCAGCCAAATATCCTTGGGCAATATATTAACCCCAAATTGCTCTCTGTTGCATCCAGTGGACTATGAATATCTGTGAATGTTATATAGAAAGTACTTGCATAGAAGAAAGTGCTTTTGAAAATGGATCAGTGAGGCAAGTTGTATAAAAGCACTTTAAGGGCTCAGGTAGAGTAGAATTGCTATATATTGTACCACTCCATTTACCATCACTGAAGATGATCTCTGGAAATATAGTGCAAACTATCAATAGACAAAGATCAATGGTTTTGATTCTTCTTTAGTAATTGTCTTGTCTTGTAATTTCCCTGTATGAACTATTCATATGAAAGTGTTTAGGTTCTCTCTGTTTTACAAAGAAAAAAACATGGTACAGTATGAATTCTGAATCCAGATCAAAGCACTGAATGATTATTGATTTTAGTAACAAAACCAACATGATTACTCATGGTCAACTTGGAAAGTAAAACACAAAAGTACAACATAGAACCTTCAGCCAATCACCGTTCAGTTGATAAAGAAGATAAAAGACTTTAGGGCAGTGGCTTCACAAAATTATCACCATGCGGCAGAATTTCTTGCAAACATTTAAGCTATCTGATTTCACTTTAGCAATCTTTCATGGTTTAACAAAGGTGAAACAGGAGAACGCAAAAAGTTGTCATTAAATTGTGATTAAGTAAGTTGTGATTGTGATTAAAATATAGACAGGAGTGTCAGTTAATCACATTGTTCACAAGAGCAAAGATAGAAAAGAAAACACTGTATGCATGTGTTTGTGCGTGTGTGCGAGTGTGTATCAGGGTGAGGCAATTGCAGGCAAACTCACAAACGTTCTTCATCAAAGGGCTTAATAAATGCCATGCATTTCCATTTCATTTTTTTTTTATTACAAGCATAGTTGAAGACTTCCTTTTACCAAGCCTAAATACCAATCTACTGTATTGTTTTATTTGAAATTTGTCAGAAATCATGCACTCTTATCTATCCATCTAGCTAGCTAGTTGGGTAGATCTTTCTATTACAGCTTGGTAACAAAGTGGTAACAATGTAGAAACAAAAACATAATATTGTGGTAATGTTTAAGTTATTATGACTCAATAACAAAGTAATAACCAGCTAATATCTAAGTAATATCACGGTAGCAACAGTGGTTACAGTTGAGTAACATTACACTGAAATTTATGTAATTGAATAATAAAGGACCAAAAACTGGGGGTAATAATGTGGAAATAAATGCATGCGCATTAGGCAAAACCAACTGGTAATAGTAGCATAATACCTTGGTAACCATATGATAACCTGCTAGCAATAAGATAGTATTAGGATAGTATTGCGATATTTTAGTGTTTGAATATATCCTGCCTTATGTGCCCCCCAATCTGCTTTGATTAAAAGCAGTAAATATTATGTTTAGTGTTCTGGATCATTAAATGGAAACATCTGTTTCTGTGTAATAAGCAGAAAACGGCACTGAAAAATGCAAAACTGCCTGTTTCTATTTAATAATACTTTAATAACCATGTTAATAACCTTTTAAAACAAACTTAAGCAATAGTGATGATTACCAAGAAAACACTTGTGGCAGTTTTTCCATAATAAACAGGAATTTAATACCATGGTAATGATAGCTGTTTAAAACAAGTATCAGAAAATCTGGAATGAACTGGAAACACTTATGCAAAATGCTAAACCCTATGTTTCAAATCTCCAAAAGTTGATTCTGTTCATCTGGACGTAGCGTTTTCAGTCAGACAAACATTTCGTCACTCATCC
This sequence comes from Etia nguti, assembly GCA_015106755.1. Lineage (NCBI taxonomy): Eukaryota > Metazoa > Chordata > Actinopteri > Cichliformes > Cichlidae > Etia > Etia nguti. The sequence goes on from VUQG01035423.1 coordinate 22,339, forward strand.
AAGTGACTTCTTCAGTCTCAGCTGACTGCAGGTTTTCCCAACCTTTACAAGGTTGAAACTGCTGGTGTTAGTTTCAGTCATTATGCAAATGTACTTTTTATCCCACTGAAAACGCTACGTTCAGATGAACAGAATTAACTTCCTGGGATTTCCTTACCTGGATGATTGAGCATGTATCAAGACATTTTAACCCACTTTGGCAAGGACTGCCTAAAGCTAGTACATGAGTATGAGAAAACAGCACATAAAATGGCTGATTACATGAACCACATGAGATTCAGCCTCAGATGCAGACATTCTGCAAATGAGCCGACAAGCAACAGAAATACCCCAGAGGGCAAAATACCAGCTTCTCAATGAACAGGTGAGACCAATTTTACCACTGATGTGCTAAAATCTAAAGAGGAACGCATCTGACAGAGACTTACAATGATTCAAGATGAGAATACTCTTAAAAATGTATTTGAATTCACAGAGAAGGCTCATCTAGCACAGCATGAAAAGTCTAAGACCAGGCAACAAAGGAAGTTTGACTTACTTGTTGTTCGTCAGAAACCACAGCAAAACATGGAGAGTGTCCTCAGCAGCCAAAAGAGAGAGTGCCACACCAAGGATGAGGACAAGTGGGTGAAAAATTTGTCTGGCAGACGACTCATCCAAGCATCCTTCCAAAAGGCTTGAACTTTGCTGTGACAGCGAGTCAAATCTCGCTAGTGGAACTGATCACAGCCACAGAAACAGCAACAACATTTCAGTCATGGAAGCAGTGCAACTCAGACAAACATTTCAGCCTGTCTCAGCAATGCAAAGCCCCCAGGATCCAACATCACCATGCAGGAGAGGAAGGCACTCACATCACTTAGTAATGACAACAACATTTTCATCCTGCCGGCAGACAAGGAAAGGTGCCCAGTTTTGCTAAACCAGAAAGACTACCATGATAAAATTTTGTCACTGCTCAGTGACGAAAATACTTATGAACCCCTGAAACGAGACCCAGGAAATGGTTACAGGAAGAGGGTGATTAGATTGTCTGAAGCAGTTAATACAAGACAAGGCTATCGAACGGACCTCATACCACAGGCTATATCCAGGGGAATCTACACCAAGTCTGTATGGTTTACCGAAGATACATAAACAGGGTGTACCTGTAAGACCAAGCGTCTGCATGATCAACTCAGTTACCTATAACCGTTGGTAGGCAGCTGTAAACACCACAACAAGAACACCTTGGATTTTGTTGATACGGTGAGAGATGCCTTTATGGAAGCAGATGAAACAATGGTTTCGTATGATGTCACATCTTTCTTGACTTGTGTTTCAGTCACTGAAGCAGTGGACCAATTCATCAAGTTTAAAAGGGAAGATATGAAAACGACAGGTTAGCCTTCTTAGACTGTGAGATTTTCATCAGTGGGGGGCTTTTAAAAGTTGAGGTGTACCATAAACCAATGCATATGGATGAGTATTTCAGGTTTGACTCCCATAATCCACTGGGTGTCATCAGGAAGCTACAACACAGAGTGAAAACCATGTCCACAGATACAGGAGCCAGGGAAGCAGAAGAACATCACATTAAGAAGGCCCTGAGTAAATGTGGTTATCCCAGCTGGACATCTGTCAAAGCTGGGAAGGCAGCTAAAGAAATCTCCAGGAGATCCAGGAGAGCAGAAGGACAACTGATGCCTGAGCAAAAACCCTTAGTTATCCCTTGTGTGTCAGGAGAATCAGAACAGCTGAGACGCATTTTTTTCTAAACACCGCGTCTCTGTGGCTTTCAAACCCCAAAACACACTGCACCAAAAATTGGTCCACCCCAAAGATCTGGTCCCCCGGCACAATCAGACTAATATAGTGTAACCTGTTGAGTGCCAGAAGGATTGCCATAATTTATACATCAGGGAAACCAAACAACCCTTGTCTAAGCAGATGGCATAACACAGAGGGGCTAACTCATCAGGCCAGGACTCTGCTGTCCTGCAGTCCTCTGTAGTCCTACTTACATCCTCAATGATGACGTACACATCCTGGGCAGGGAGAATGCTGGTTTGAGCCGGAAGTCAAAGAGGCCATCTACGTGAAAAGGGAAAGACCATCTCTGAATTGAGGATGGGGCCTAAGGGATGCCAGGTTCTCTTTCCTCTATTCCTCTTTCGCAAAATGCAGCAGTATGCTTTTATGGCACCGGGATGCCAGGTTCTCTGTCTGTATCCCTCTTTCGCAAAATGCAGCAGCAAGCTTTTGGCACTGGGATGCCAGGTTCTCTTCCGTCATTTACAAACGCAGCAGCAAGCTTTTCTACAAACAAGCTGCCAGTTTCCCTTCCCTCTATCCATCTTTCGCAAATGCAGCAGCAAATATGATTGTTGGGTTTTTCTCTTTATGTATTATTGTAGGGTCTACCTTACAATATAAAGCGCCTTGAGGCGACTGTTGTTGTGATTTGGTGCTGTATAAATAAAATTTAATTTTATTTAATTGAAGTGAAATATCCCTCATTCTCAAATGCAGCAGAAAGCTTTTTGCAACGGGATGCCAGGTTCTCTCTTCCCTAATCTTACTTCGCAAAATACAGCAGCTCACTTTTCCAGCTCTGGATAGGCAGCTTCTGCCATCTATAATTTTCTCCCAAAAAAACAACAACAAAAAAATTAGCTCCTTTGCAATTTGTAGTAGCAATATTTTCTGGCATCGGGATGCCAGTTTCTCTTCCCTCTATCCCTTTTTCACAAATGTAGCAGCAAGAATTTTTCCCTGCATCTATCCGTCTTTTACAAAATATAACAGTGCACATTCCTTACACCAGGATGCCAGTTTCACCATTTTGTTCCCTCCTCTGCAAAATAAATCAGCAAACCCTTCCGGCACCAGGATGCCAGTTTCTTTGCCATCTATCCTGCCTTCGCAAACCACCAGCGAACCGTTGCGGCACCAGGATGCCAGGTTCTGTCCTCTATCGCTCCTTTTAAGACATCTGAACTCCACCATGCACACAGTTCCTCAAGACGTCCCTTCACTTCTCACCTGCTTTCACTACCATAATCTAAACCCTCTCCCCTTGACACAATAATTCGAGACAGCTCTCCGAGCCGACTGGCGGTTCTGACAACATCCCAAATGTCAATATCATCTTCTATGAGGTTCAGCCATCCCGCTTGGTGGAATCCTACTTGGCTCTCTGCCGGTTTGGGGGATTGTCATTATGGAAGAAGGTTCTCCTCCAATCAGTCTTTCAATTCAACAAACCCTTCCAAAACTGCTTACCGTCACCTCTGTTCGTTTCAGAAATCGGCACAGTAGTTATCGCTACCTTACCCAAAGTAAATTAACCAGCAAAGCACCCTCTCTCCATCTTCTACTCCAAGACAAGCTCATCACCGTTTATGAGCCACCAAGTCATTACCTCAAGTCTTAAAATCCTGGCATGCGTCACTGTCAGAGCTTCAGTTCAGAGTCAGCCACATCGCTACCTGATCGAGGGTTCCCCTCATTCATCTATCAAGGTCTTTCGTTATCCGAAATTTCCTTTGATCTCTTCTCCCGGCATTCCTTCCTAATTTTCCGAGCTCATCCGCTCCATTCTATGGAATCCTCCACCACCTTATTGAAGTCCGCTCCGAGGACTTCCCCAAACCACAACTCAATTCATGTTGAAGCTATTCTGACTTTATCTACTAAAAAATTCTGTCAAATCTAAATTTATGGGAAACTACAGGATCTGTCTGAATTTCATCTATGTCTTAACAGTAGTTTTACTAATAATATATGGACTGCATAATTTAAAATGCAGTAAATTGTCTGCTGTGAACCGCCTGTATTTCTTTTTTCAAACTCTCCTGTGCTCTGCACATCTCTGATAGATCAACTGCAGTAATTTTAGGGCCAAAGCAAACTTTTACAAACCGAAAAGACAGCGCAGAATATATTGAACATCACAGTGGATTCTTTTGTCACACATTAGGTGACCATTCAAACTGCTCTCAGATCCCGAACAGAAGGCAGATGACTTCTAAAACGCAACCCAAATAACCTCTTTGTCCTATCACTGTGATTTTGTCGCACATAGATGGTATTGTTGACACAAAGTATTTAGAGAACACCATTATAAAAACAATCATCTTCTCTGTATTTTCTGGAATTTTCAAATGAGGGATTTTTGCTTTTCTTATTTTAGTGCTTATTGTTCAGCTGCCATGTGTCATTTGCATTACAACTACTGTCACCTCTTGAAACTTCAAGTTTTTATATTTTAATGGGTAAAGAGGTTTCCAAACGAAAGCTATCAGAAGAATGTGAAATTTAATGAGGTTTTATTTATATGGTGCCAAATCAAAACATTATATATTATAAAGTAAAGACCCTACAATAATACTGGGAAAATCTTCTATAGCTAATGATCCAAGTCAAAGTTTTTTTGAAGAAAGCGCCATATGGTCGATATCGGTAGACGGCTATGAAATGAAAAATAAACTTCTCTGACTGGGCATTTAACTAATTAGTTTTACAATGTTGTATTTATGCAGCATGTTCAATGTAAAGTAATCCAGAGAAATGTCCATAACAGATTGAGTTGAAATTGCCACAAATCACATTTCTGCTGCCCACCATATTCATCACACAACTAATTGTTTCAGCTGTAAGTGTAGCTGGTTTATGCATAGGCAGAGTACAGTATGTCCCTATATAGCCATTAAATATTGTCATCAGAGTTAAAGATATAAATTTCTTTTTTTTGTATTATTAAAAGGCATCTTATTTACAGCACAAACCTGTCCGTGATCCGTGATTCATTAATGGAATGAAGGTCTGTTTAATGTGAAACAGTAACATGGTTTTTAAAATGGTTTTTTTTTTCATATTTTCAAGATAACACAGCGAGAAGGAACTTGAAATCATATCATGACACCTTCAGAAATAAATCAGGTGAAAAAAGAAAATGATAACCACATGCATGTGCACATGTTTCCCATCTTGCAGATACAGATGTAGTATCTATGTTTTCTGCTTCAATACTGTGTTACATAAAGCTTGATGCATTGTATATATAGGCTTGTATTACAGCAGTACTCATATGTTTGACATTATGGAGTCTGAATTTCTCTTTCTGTCAGCCTCCCTATGTAATGTCAAGTCCTCATGACTCCAAGATTCATAGCCCCAGTCTCTTCTACAACAGGAAATGAATAGGATAACGCTTCTGCATTTATATTAATAACTTTATCAGTATTCACAAATCAGAGCAGTCATCTCTCATTCATTTAAATATGTCATTTGCATCATGGATGTGTGCTGGATGCCAACATTCTTGTGGGTAAACCTGTAGAATGTATGAACATTTGAGAAGTTTTTTTATTTATTTGTTCAATTCTTTTAATCTGTTTTAAAGCACTGTGTAAAAAAAGTAATTTTGTCACACACAAAAATCAAGTTCATTCATTGGTAAGAAAAGTAATTTGTCAAGAAAACTATTTTTCTTTCCTAACACACTTGTTTGACCTTGAGCACTGGGCATTTGCCACTTGCACAGAACATTTCCTCTAACAAAAACCATTCACACCTGGTGCAAACTCAAAATCACACAGTAATTGATTGGTAAAAAAAACAGCTTTTCCTCTGGAACATGAAAGGTGTTAGGGAACGCAAGATATAAAAAGAGGCTGCCCAAGAGACCTTCAGGTGTCTGAAGTATGACTTTAGAAACCCCTTCAGCAATCAGTGGCAAACTAAGAAGCTTACAAACCATGTTGCTTTCCCAAAACGGCAGATTCAAGAGCCCTGAGCATTTTAATGGAAATGGTAAATATTATGTGACAAACTACTTTCCTTTGCCAAAGAGTCAACACCATAAATGGCACAGAAGGCTGAAATGTTTGGTTATCCCTTACAATGAACTAGTCACAAAATAATACATAACTACAGTTAATGTAAATATTCAATTCAATTTTATTTATACAGCACCCAAGCACAACAACAGTGCCCTCAAAGCGCTTTATATTTTAAGGTAGACCCTACAATAATACATACAGAGAAAAACCCAGCAATCATATGACCCCCTATGAGCAAGCACTTTGGCGACAGTGGGAAGAAAAAACTCCCTTTTAACAGGAAGAAACCTCCAGCAGAACCAGGCTCAGGGAGCGGCAGCCATCTACTGCGACCGGTCGCCGCATATCAAAGTAAAAGAACACATGAAGATCACCAGCCTGCCCACAAATTGTGTTTTACATTAATAAACATCTTTTAAAGATGTATTTAAGGGCATCTGACTAGAGGAGCAGTCTTATATCACTGACTAGTCTAAGTCATTTAATGTTGAGTGGACACCTTGTTATATGCCTGGAGAGTCAAACTATTTATACAAAGTTGACATGTATAACCTGAACACACAAAGCACAATAAGTTGTGAGGTTTCTTCTGTGTGGCTTCTTTTGGCTAAGTACTGTAGATGATAATGAGTCTTTTCCTTCAATTAATGCACTGCTTTACAATAAATTTTAAAAAAAATGTTTTAGACTCACTTGATGGACAGGCACTGCCTCTTCATCAAGTTTGTTGTGATTCAATGTTTTTTTAACCAAATGTAGCAAAAAAGAATACCAAATCCTTTGTACCAGTGTTCAAGGGAAATGCCCTTAATTCCCTATAGACAGCTCAGTTAGAAAATCACCTCAAACAGCCAAGAAAGAGTATAATGTACAATGGAAAGCACCTAAAATGTTGACAGAGTTAAGATATTGTACTGAATCTGAACAAATGAGAGCAATCAGTACAACACAAAGCTTTGAACAAGATGAAATTGCTACATTTTGTAATTTTGTTCTGGTAATATTTTTATGATATATATTTTTATATGCTCTAAATATACAGAATTAAGAAGCTGGATGCAAATATTTAACAGCACCACTACTTCTTCCTCTGATAACGATATGTTATAGTTTGTGTTTTTTCAGGACGCGCATGGGGATATTCAAATTATCTTAAATCAAAAACTGATAAAGAGAATGTTTCTCAAAGAAATCACAAAAACAGTGACAACTTTTTGTACACAAATGGAACAAAAGCTACTATGGCTCTATTGAAGACCACCTCGCTTACCAATCAGACTTGAACATCCGCAAGAAACATCAGTTACACTGCTTTGTTTTAAGCATTTAGAAAAAGAAAAGAAAAACCTGTTGCACAGTAATATGAATTAGTTTTAATTTTAAATTCACATGAACCTGCATGAAAGACAACGGACTGCCTGGAAGGAAGAAAAAACATTATTTAAAACCTGTCACATGACATATTAGAAACGATAGATATCCCACACAAATACTATAATCACAAATTAAGTGCTTGTTTTAAATGGATTGACATACTAAAGCATTTCACTGTCCTTCAAATGCTTCACAGTGAATATTTTCAGCTAAATAACACACACCTTTTTAATACAGTTTATTACTTTAAAGATGCATTCAACCATTCAAAATTTAACCTTTACCTTGTCATTAAAATCTGTTGCAGGCAGTAGAGTTTAATGAAATGCAAAAGCTCAAGTAATAGCTTACATTATATTTACTGGCATATCTCTGTTGGGGGATAATCCACGGGGATCCCAGAGAAACCAGTAAATAAGAAACACTCTTTAATATTAATTCCAGTACTTTTTAATGTGGGATCTAATCACCTTGTAAATGTATCGTACCTCATGAGGCTGCTGGGTTTGTGTCAGTCCACATTCAGGTTGAGATGGCCTGAATAATCTTTCCTAAGGTGAAAATTTGAATTAATTTAATTTAATTCAATTCAAGTTTCGTTCAATTTAGGTGTTGCTGCTGCACAATTTGCATTGTTTGTAATGCTAATTTCAAATCTGTCATTGTGACAGCTTCTCACTTTACTGCACTGTCATCAACAGCGCTTTCTTTCCTTCCCTACAGCAGCGCAGTGTTGTGGTCATTAAAGAAAAGAAAAGGGAAGTTATTCTTACTTCTGTCTGCGACCATGGACTCTACCTATTTCATAGAAGTCTGAAATTTGAATGATCTAGAAACTGAGCTCCTTAAGCTACTTATGAGAAACATTTTAGCTACATCACAGAAACCCACTTTTGTCATAGTTTTTTTCCTCTTTTTTGTCTTTCTAAAAAATCATTTGTATTATCGCTTTTATTGTTCTTTTGCTATATTCATACAGGACAAGAGGTTAAATTAAATTCCCACAAAATATGAATGTATAGACAATTAATACAATATTAATGACCAGGTGACTATGTTAAAACTGATAAAATATATGAAGTAAATCATTTACCATTCAGTCCAAATTAACAAATGTCAATTTAAAAGTCTGAAAAAGTGTAGTAGTAGTTACCTGCTAGGGTACCATCACAATTGCCAGAAATCAATTATACCCAGAGAGAAAAAATACTTAATTTTTCTCTCATCATTTCAATTCCTACAGTATATCACATGAACCTCCATCGTGAACATGGATGCTTTAGTGCATTGTGAGCTTTCCATTTTACATATGTCACACTGTGTTCAAAATCTGTATTTCAAGGTAAATAAAAATCCACACTGACTGATCTGAGAGGCTTGATCAGTCTCTATGTACTTGCTTGTATTGATGCTGCATGTGTTAGATTAACTATTAGTTTGAGGGAGTACATTTAGATTTTTTAAGGCCATCATTTCAATATTTATCAATAGAAATACCAAGTAAAATCAGGTGATATCCTTGACGCAACAAGCTATATAATATCTGCAGTACAGTTAGATGTTAGTAGGCTGCTGCAGTACTTACCAGTATTCAACAATGTCTGATATTTTAAGGCCTCAATTATACCAAATTGTGAAGTATAATGAGATTATGATATGATGTAGATATAAATTATCTGCAGACCAGTCTGGGCGGTCTCAAAAAACAAGCAGGCACGCGGCCATCCATCTGATGACGAAATTGACATCACTCTGGCTCGACCTGACCCCAGTCCACTCATACTCGGGTCAGGTCGGAATGTAGGTTGATGTTTTAAACTGACTAGGCTAAACCCTTTCAGCTCTTCATAACTGTCCTGCATTCATACGTACTTCTGAACACCTTAACAGTGTTAAGCTGGGCCAGTGTGGTCTTAAATGTCAACCCCAGCCATGCAAATTAAGTTACTATTTCAGACATAAAATGATTGCTGAAATGCAAACTGATAGCAACTAAAAAACCGCAGTGAAAAACAATCTGATCTGACAGCGTAAAGAAAACAGCAGAGCCCAGCTCTTTTTATCACAACATGTGGGGATCAGTTATTGCCGCAGTGCCCTCAGGCAACACTCTTTTTTTTAATAGATCACTTCTTCTGATCAAATGTGATTAGATTTTAAACTTGTAATATTTATCATTACAAGCTGAATTCTATAAGAATCACATTACTGTATATTATGTACCTAATTTACACTGTTTTAAAAATAAAGTGAAACTTGTTAGAAAACTTAGTGAAAACAGAGTTGTGGTGCTGTATGTTCAAATCACACACATCAGGGATGTTCTGGTCCACAGGGTGTGTATGAAAATGTGGGAAATCTGTCCGTGATATGAGTGCAGGTAGGGATGTGGCAAAGTGTCAGTGACACCCAGTGACCTGTAACACCTGCCACAGCTTAATGATACAGTTAGTGAACCTGTTGCGATTGAGGTTCTTGTGCCTTCTTATCCAACAATGAGCAATCAGTGAGAGAGTGTGTGAAACTTTGTACATAGTTTGTGCAATTTTAATAAATGAAGCTTATTGATAACAAAAAAAAAAACTGTCCACATCTCAAATGTCACTCTAATTTTTCAACAGTAGGCTTTCCAGCACCATTTGCCCTGCCATAGTACCTTTAAATAATCAAACAACTCCCAAACCAGCTGTCTCACTGTGCAAGCTGTGCAACTGTTGAAAACTCCAGTGTGTAGTTTCCTAATTAACAGCAGCCAGTAACAACTCACCATCCATTCACTCCAATTAATCCACGGGAGCTCCACATCCACACTCAGGGTACAACTTCTACACGCACATGCATTGAACATTTGCCACCTGAGAGCAGCCGAGCGAGGCTCTTCATCTCCGTAAAAGTCCTTACCTTGAGGAGCGGGGTGCCGGTCGCTCCTCTCTTCTCGTTTTTTTCGGGAGACCGGATGCGTTAATGCGCCCCGTGATCCGCCGTTGTCTCCTCTTCTCCTTTATCTTCCTCTCCTCCGTCAGCAGGTGTGTGTGCGTGCGTGTGACTGAGTGAGTTTGAATGAACACAAAGATGGACAGACGAAGGCTGAGTGCGCGTGTGTACGTGCGCTAACGCCGGGAGCACGAGCTTGACGGTTTCTGGATGTAGTCTGGAGAATAACGAAGAGGGAGGGTGGTGTCATTATGAAGGCTGCTCTCTTCTCTCTCTCTTTTAACCCTTATTGAACCACAGATAGTACACAACTGACCAGGACGAAATGTTAGTGTGTCAGCTCCAGTATGGAGTTTGTTATTGTTGTTAATTGCACAGGACTCTGAACTTTTTAAAAATCATCATTTTCTATGGCATCCCCCCCCCCGCGTCCCCCTAGTTCTCGCTTAAGACGCATTGATGTGTTATCTTTGATGTGTTATCTTTCTTCTGTACATTCTGCTTTTTAAATTCTTTTTTCCTTCACTCTTTTTTCTCCCCCCCAATTTTCTTTCCACTTTTTATTCGCCACTCTCATATTTCTCTGTCGCCACTCTTTTCTTTCATACTCCACTCATGTTCAGCTATTTACAGTATATTTTAAACCAGAGAAAAGGTCTGGTGTCTAAATGTCCTGCAGGCATTGCATTTTATAGAACTGTACTTATACAACAAAAATACAAAATACAATGAAGTCTACTGGACATAAAACAGGTGTGTGTAAAGAATGTGCAGTAAGATTAAATTGCAAACTGATGAAAGCAGGAAAATCTTACACTGCTGAAGGTAATTTACTTCTTCTTTAAATATTATCATTATTATTATTATTATTATTATTATTATTATTGTTGTTGTTGTTGTTGTTGTTGTTGTTGTTGTTTTTATTACTGTTGAATGACATGATGTGAGAGCAGAGCATTTTTTTTTTTTTTTTTTTTTTTTTTTTTTTTTTTTTTTGTGTGTGTTT
>VUQG01035423.1:33497-45570 GCA_015106755.1 Etia nguti
GCTACAGCACCAAAGCCACAGTGCAGCTTACAGCACTAGTCTGGTTGTTCCTAAAATCCAACTTTAGACATTTGCAGAATCTATAAAAATGTGTTTTTTTCTGCTAAAGTTGCTATATATACTTTAAGTGGAATTATTGCTAATATTACTTTAATTTGAAAGCAAACTGTAATTTTGATTCTGAAGAGTGCTGAATTATTTTTCAAAAATCAACACAAAAAGCTTAAGGTGTCTTTTATTCAGAGATATTCCCTTTATAATAATACTTCTTTGGAGTGTGTGATTTACTTAAGGTTAATAGTTTAAAATGCTTATTTTTAAATTGAATTAAAACTGAATTTCTATTTTACTTTGACTGAAATCATATAATATAAGTCTGTAATTCAACTTCTTTGGTGGTAAACAAATGATGTAACTAATTACTTTTTTAAATGATCTGTTACACTTAAAGCCATTCAAGAAGACTAATTTTTGTTTTGAATGAAATCATCAAGACATCATTAATTAACACTCATGGTATCACTGATAATCTGTCATGAAAGAAAAATATAGCACAACTTCAGTAACTGGGAGCATTATCGAACAAAGATAAAGGAATGTGTTTAATGTTAAAAAAATATGTCTGTCTTAGACAACACTACAAAGAGGTGTTTTAGTTGTGTTTTGTTAGTCCATGACCCCTGTGATTCTTTGCTCAGAAACATTGTGCATGTCATTAAAGGGAAATATTTCATGTGAGGAGAACAGTTTGGAAACAGCTGTTCCCTCTGCTTTCCATTTATATTTAACCAGAGTACGTTTCAAATAGTTGTTTATCAGATAGGTTTACTTGAGAAAATTAGCTGGGATTACATGAAAAAAAAGTATTCAGTATACATTTATATTAAGATGCCGCATTTAATGTCAAAGACCTAACTTTACATCCATTTTTTTTCAATGTGGAAAGGTTCAAGCAAATAAATCCAGTTCTCAGCTCCAGGCAGTTTCATTCTGTAGTATTTTTGCTTGAAATTTTTCCATCAACATAATCTTTACTGCAGCTGTTTAACTGTAGAAATGCAATTCATGATTACATTCTCATCAGATTCTCATTTAGCTCTATAGTCTTTGATCCCGAGGCATAAAAATGGAAGACCTTTTTTTTAAGAGTTAAATCATTAAATTCATGCTGAATGGACAAACAGATATTTACACCAATTTTTTAAAAGAAAAAAAAGAGAAACAGGGACATTTTAAAACACACTCCTGGAGCTGCAGAATAGAGTAGGGGATGATGAAAACTGGACTACTCAGAGATTTTGTTTGTGTTCCAGCTGTAAACATCCTCCACAGGTAAAACACATCTTTAATAAAAAGCAGTCAAAGGATTGAGTTTCCAAAAAAGATACTAAAAAGTGTTTGATTGAAACAAATAAAGGCCTTTCTAGGCCCTCTAGGGCTAAAATGTTTGGGGTTTTTCAGTGTACTTTCATTGAGCTTTGTCCATGGGACCTTGTTTTGTTTCCTTATTCAAAATTTTGATATTCAAACCTGAATTTCATTTCATCTTCTATCTTTATCATCTTTTTAATTAATATAATGGAATGTTTTCATGCTTCATATGTATGTTTCCTACAATTATAGCTAAATATTTGGACCTCGTCCTCCAAACACAGAGTACACAGCCCAGTTATCGAACTAGGATGGGGGGGGCAGAGGGAAGTTTGGGAGGGGTGTGTTTTGTGTGCATTTCTGATTTCCAGTGGAATGAAATATGAACTCAGCAAATGAAATGTTGTGAGGTGAGCCCAGTTTAATTCTCCATAATAACACAAAGTCAAAAACAATCTGCATATTACTATTCAAATGAGGACGATGTGCTTCTCATGGCAGTGTAAATTAAATTAAGGAAGCAGTGAGATGATAAAACATAAATCGTGACACTAATCATCTTTAGTTTTGTTTGTTTTGTTTGTTTTAAATGATGTAATCAATATTTATCTCTAAATGCATTTTGAAAAACTAATAATTGTACTACTGAAAAATACAAAATGTGTATCATTTATAGTCCTGTTATAGATACTGAGGAGCATATTTCTTTTTAGTTAGTAGTACAGTGTCATTATTACCACTGTATTATTACAGTCATATTATTTTATAGTGCTCTTTAATAATCCTATTTATTTAATGAAGGTGAATATTTTCATAACATAATATTTCATCAAATGTTGGTGAATGATTTAGTTTGAGTCTTTGCAGTTTTAAGAATTTATACTTCAGAAGCTTTAGGAAACTGTGCAAGTGCATGAAATAGTTCCTCAGGTTCAGCTCCTACCATTCATGACCTTTTTAGATTTAAATGCACTCTTAAATAAAAAGCTATTTTCAAAGTACATCTGTTTTAATCATAATTATAATTATAAATAGTTTTAAAATACTACTCATACATTTGAAAACATTTTTAAACCAGCACCAATATAAGGAATTTCACCTTCATCTAATAAAATGAAACCAAACACTAGTTTGGTTTCATTTTACTTTAAGATGGTAGCTGTTATTTATTAAACATGATCCGTGTGACGATTTAATATAACTTGATTAAGAATGAAAACTCTTATTGATCATTGAGAAGATCTACTCTGCTTTATGGCTCCCTGGGTTGTTTTCATAATCTGCTCTGCTCTGCTGGAAAACAATAGAAGTAAAAAAAGTAAAACACTCCCAAACTTTAATGCTTTGATCGTATTTTACACCTGAGACTGCACCTGATATTGTTTGACAGACATAAAGACGTCACGCAGAAAAGAAAAGGCATGTTTGGAGACATGTGAGTTGGCTATCTTTGTAAACGTGCTGGGAGCATGGGAGATTTTTAATATTGTGTGGGTAGCACTGTGGGAGCGAATGGGTGCTGAGGAGGAGAAACTGCCAAGATGGGATTTCATTTAGCCAGCAAAGAGAGGAAGTAATGGGATGCACACACAAACACATCCAACTGCTCCAACTAGCTTTAAAGTTCTTGATGCAAACGTGTCTCTGTGTAGACCCACACATATTGTGTGCTAATGAAAAACTATAACTCATAAGTAGACACAAGCAAGCACCTGTGCACGTAGTAGTTTCTTTGCAGAAGAAGGTATTCCTATGCACGCACATACTCACACACATACATGCACACAGTCCATATGCACTGCAAGTGTTGCGTGTCTGTAATCAGCAGTAAGTGTACCATGGTGAGTCATTGACAATCTCTCCATCCATTTAGCTATGAGCCTCAGCAGACTCCAGCTGCCTGCTGTGTTTATTAAAAATATAACAGCCCTATTAGACTCATTAGGTTATTGCTTGCACTGACACAGATAGGCAGAGATGCACACAGCCCATATAGAGACTGAATGGACCGAAATAAAGCAATGTAAAAATTCCCACAATGAACATCCAGATCCACTGCTTTGGTACTGGTTTGATGTGGTTACTGCATTACATCTTCAGGGTAATGGTTCACTCCCTGGCTGTGTTCATTCAATATGCATTTATTATTGTGATGATTTTTGCATGATGTCAGACCTGAGAAACCATCTCTGGGTGCAGGTTGAGTGAGTCTACATTTAATTCAGCCATCTGTCAAACCCGCAATAGCACCTGCCAGGGCACAGACGAGTCTTGTGTTCTGTAAAGGTCTAGCGCCATCAGTAATGTTTTACACCCACTTTTGAATGATTTACTTGCTAGTTTTGTTAAGTGCTTGTATTTATTTCACTCTCTTAAGGGTGCTCTTTCTGGAAGAATAGATCCGCAGTGGCACTGTAAGTGTCAGTGAAGCTTTTAGAACTTGTTTCACATTGACAGTATCATTTCAGGGCTTAGTGCAGGCTGTCACATCGAGGAGTGTGGCACAACATCAGTCAAAGAAGGCTTTTACGGTCAAAGTCATTCATAAACTTCATAGGAAATTTCAGGAAATAAGTTTCACCCTCAGGGGCTCTAAATGGTGATTGGCAGTGACTGAAAATGTATTTTGCGCGTACTTCTACCTTACCCTAATTCTGTGCCTTGACCTTATCGGGCTCGACTTGCTCTAAATACATGTACACAAGTACATATGAGATCTGCATATTTTGCTTACATATTTGGTGGCATTTATAAAACAGTCCCAAAAAATTATGCATAGGAAAATATTTTTTCCATGTATTTGAGGCCTCGTGTAAGTCCATGTGGCCTCAAATACATGGAAAATGGCACTGAACAATAGCCTGTAATTAGTTTTGTCCATCCGCATGATAACCCATGGGGAGAACATGCAAACTCCACCGAAAGGCCATAGCTGAGCAATGGATTGAAAAAAACGGCATACTTCTACTTAAGCAACAGCAAAAAGGTTTTAGCATTGAAATATAAAGCGCATAAAGTAAAACATATATTTGTACAGAAACATATACATGATATCACGGAGTCGTCATTTTTTATTACAACCCAGTTTCCAAAAAAGTTGGGACACAGTATAAAATGGAAATAAAACAACGATTTTCAAATTACGTAAACCTTTATTTTAGTCATAATAAAACATAGAAAACATATTAAATGTATAAATTAATTTTTAAATTAAACAAATTAATCAGAAACATCTGGGAAGTGAGAAGATCAGTGGTGGAACTCTTGGATTTTTCTAGGTGTTTTTGTTGTTTCTGTCCTTCATCATATCCTAAATGTTCTCAGTTGGAGAAAGGTCTGGACTATACACAGGTCAGTTCAGCTTTTACAGTAGCTTTAGCCCAGAGAAGACACTGGTGTTTATAGATCATGGTCATATATGGCTTCTTCCTGGCATGACAGAGCTTTAACCTGCATTTGTGGATGGCACAGTGAACTATGTGAACAGACGATGATTTCTGGGAGCGTTGCTGAGCCATGCACTGATTTCCACAACAAAATCATATATTTTTGACTGCAGTGCCGATACAAGTTCGTGGATGTCCAACACTGATTTTCTGGCCACCAGAATCTTTTGAATAGACCATGTGCTGTAGATGGTGAGATATTTGAAGACTTTGTAATATTTCATTGTAGAACATTATTCTAAAATGGTTCCAAAGTTTGTAGACACACGTTTTTGGTAAATTTGCTCTTTTTATTCCCAGTCATGTTACTGACCTGTTGACAATTAACAGTCCAACAGGTTCCTGCAGATATTTCTTTTTAGTACAACTTACCTTTTTAAGCCTTTCTTGTTCTTGTTTTAGAGACATGTTGCTGCCATCAAATTTGAAAAGACCAAATATTTTTTATGAGTTTTTTATAAGTTTAAACATGTTAGTTTTTTAAAATCATCGCATTATGTTTTTATTTACATTTTACACAGCATCAAAACTTTCAAATCATAATTGTGTGCATCACCCTAATGTTCAAGTGTAGATGGCTTGAATTAATGTTTTTAAATATTACTGGGTAGCTTTATCTGTAATAGTACAAAATAATATGTTAATGGATTTATATTTTAAAAACTGCAAAGTAAAACACAAAGTATAATATTTACATTCAAAATATGGTGGAGCAGTA
The DNA here is from genome assembly GCA_015106755.1 of Etia nguti. Taxonomy (NCBI): domain Eukaryota; kingdom Metazoa; phylum Chordata; class Actinopteri; order Cichliformes; family Cichlidae; genus Etia; species Etia nguti. The sequence continues at coordinate 39,033 of VUQG01035423.1, forward strand.
AAGCACCATGTTCTGGGGTACCGGGGGTGGGGGGGTGGAGAGCTTGAGCATCTGTCCCTTTCCTGATGGGTGCCCCAAGTGCCCTTTTCTTGAGGCTTTTTTTTTTAATGTGTGTGCACGTGTGGAGTCCTGCCTGTGCCCCTCAACAATAACACTTAACTATTAATCACAATTTTGCTAAATAAAAGGATCAGGCTTGGATCAGTCACATGATGACCATTAACCAATGCTCACCCTTGATGGCAGAGTGCGCTGGTTACAAGCCAGGAATGAGCTCGCAAAGAGTGGAGCTGTAGGGGAACACACAAATTAACTGGGAGATGCAGACTGATGATACAAAAACCAGTAAGTAGGTGTACAGTGTACACTGTAGTCTATAGCACACAGGAGTGTCAGCTTATTACGTACACGTTGGTCAGTTGTCTTGTGGCAACTGATGAACTGAAACAAATGAGCGTGCTGTGTGTGCAACAGTGCCACAAACATTACCTGTCCTTTTATTAACTGCACATGTGTGCTGGTCATTAGCTGCTAGCTAACTGGGTAAGGGTGTCATGGGTCTGTAGGTCTGTCCACCGTTTTAGGGAACATATGAAGTTTTAAATTAAGTTACGGGGCTTCTCCTGCCTTTCTGAAGGGCTTATATTTCACTAAAACATGGGGAGAACATGCAAACTCCACACAGAAAGACCCCGGCCTGATGGTGGAATTGAGCTCAGGACCTTCTTGCTGTGTGGCAACAGTGCTAACCACTGTACCACCGTGCTGCCCAGAAATAGAATATATTAGATTTATATTTCAAATATGACAAAATGCTGATGTTACAGCAGCAAAATTATTGTATCTCTGCAGTTTAAACATTTAATAATCTTTCTGCCTGCACAGAGTGGATAGTCAAAGAAACAGAATCATCATAAATACATTATTTTATATTTATTACTTTATTTTTTTTATTCTCATTACTTCTCAGCACCATGATGCAAACTTGTGGCCATAGTATATACAGTATTATGTGTATAGATGTTTTCTTACCCTACTAAGACCATCCCTTCTTTTGCCCTACTAATATTCCGATTTTAGTTTGTTTTCCCACAGTTTTGTTGCCTTATGATTCCAAGTGCTGTCACCAATCTTTGCATTTCATTATTATCTCATAACACTTGTTTAACCAGCTACCATCTCTCCTATGGACTTTTTAAATATCTACAGTCTCAGATCAACACAGCCCTGCCCTCCAGCAGCAGCAGGAGCAGCAGCAACATTGTACCCATCAGGTAAAACATAGCCTACGTTTGCTTTGCATTGTCCCCGCCTGATGACAGTGATATAGTATGATGTGGTAAATGTGGGTTGTTGTTATTCAGCCTGGTTCTTTGTGCCCCTTTTAAACTTGGAGCACCCGCCCCTTCAAACATCTCTGCACAGCCCTGGCAAGTAGTTCTATATCATCTTCATGCGAACATCCTTTCATTTTTTTTGACTTAATCACGTGAAAAATAAAAAGTCCAAGAGTGCACAACACACTGCTTCCTCTTTTTTTCTTCCTTTTTTTCTAGTGAATCACCATCCTTTGTGTGACTGTAAACGGTTCATGGTTATAACAGCTTTCAGCGGCACAAGACAAAATGTTGACATCTGACAGACCCATGTGGATCCATGTGGTTGTAGGTACTCGGACTAATGCAGTAGACAGTTGAGCTGTAAAAGGTGTTGTACTGATACTGTACTGTTGTAGTATAAAAACAGCAGAGCATCTTGTTTTCCTGAGACACCGTGTGTAAGGATTTGGTGGCTCCAAACCTAATGTTGCGGTGGGATCAGGGTTTTGATGACACACACCGGGTGAAGTGTCTATGAATATCTTATTACCAAATTCTTTCTTTCTTTTTTTTGTGTGTATTTCTTTCAAAATGTAGATAGGTTAAGCATTATTAGCTTATTCTCCACCTTACTGCATCTGAGCTTAACCTAAATGACTGTACAAACATCAAATTGTAACATAAACGAAAAAAGAATCTTATATTTTGCAGCCTTAGGTGGAGGAGTTTAATTATCTTGGGCTCTTGTTCATGAGTAAGGGGAGATCGACAGATAGATTGGTGTAGCGGCTGCAGTGATCCGGACGCTGTACTGGTCCATCATGGTGAAGAGAGAGCTGAGCGTAAAAGCGAAGATCTCAGTTTACCGGTTGGTCTATGTCCCTACCCTCCCCTCAGAAAACGAAATCGCAGATACAAGAGGCGGAAATGAGCTTCCTCCAAAGGGCGGCAGGCCTCTCCCTTAGAGATAGGGTGAGAAGTTCAGCCATCCAGGAGGGGCTCCACATTGAAAGGATGACAAGGATGCCTTCCGGGCGCCTCCTGGGTGAGGTGTTCCGGGCATGTCCCACTGGGAGGAGGCCCCAGAGCAGACCCAGGACACGCTGGAGAGATTATGGCTACGTCCACACTAGCCCGGATAAATTTAAAAACGGCGTATACGTCTGAAAACGCTCCGCGTCCACACTATCGTTTTCATCGTTTTCACAGAGTTGTTCATCCACATTGAAACGGCTGAAAACGCTTACGTTCCAGTACTGCGCATGCGTGAAACGCAAGAAGATTCGACCTGCCTCATTTCTATCTGCCGTTTATTTACTTTCCAGCTCTTTGAAACGTCGCGGCAAAATGTTGAGGAAAAGCACCGAGTTCTTTAAATGGTTGACAATGAGGTGGAGTTGTTGCTGCGAGTAACACAAAAGTACACAGTTGCAAAAGCGAGTGAGAATTAAAGAATTTGAAGAAAACCTATCTGGAGCATGTACAAACTGATATTAATCTTTAATAGGGCTGTCAAAATTGAGAGCAAACAAAAAAACTGCTGTATAATGCCCTCCGCTATCTTAGTTTAATTGGTCACATGACTGCATCACATGACTAAAATGTGTCATCGTTTTTGAAAAGGCTCCGGATTCGTTGTCCACACTGCGACGTGAAAATGGCATTTTCGAATGTATCATCTTTGGAGAGCGTTTTCAAAAAGCTCCGTTTTCCTTGACCGAAAACGCTGTCTCAGTGTGGACAGAAGGCCAAAATGGAGAGAAAAACATGCGTTTTCAAATGAAAACATATTAGTGTGGACATGGCCTATATCTCTAGGCTGGCTGATGAACAACTTGGTGTTCCCCCGGATAAGGTGGAGGAGGTGGCCGGGGAGAGGGAGGTCTGGGCTTCTCTGCTTAGGCTGCTGCCCCTGTGACAAGGCTCCAGATAAGAAAATGGATGGATGGATGAATCTTCAGATTTTGATGGAAGCGCTGCTTCATTTTGAACACTGTGAGAAATAAACTGTGCCACCAGCACAGGAGCTAAAGCTAGGTTATAGTAGAGTACAACGGATCACCTCTGGAGTGGCTCGCATTAACCCGAGGCTCGGAGTAGATAACTTCACTGGTGTTACTGCAGGACGTGCTGTTGGCAGAGTCACTGCTCTTCTTGGAAAAATGTACCACAGAGTAGGTGAGTTTGCTCGAGTCGTCTTCAGTCTAAAAAAAAGGAAAATAAAATATAAAATTGTTTATTATGGGTAAATTTTTAAATTGATCTTAGACCATTTTCACAAAGTAGTCCAACACTTTGTGTTCACTGTAGTGTGAAAGCCAGCAATCACAAATATCAGAATATCAGCTCCTCTGTGTGCTGTGATGTTAGAGGTCACAGAATCGGACCTTTGATCCGAGCACGAGACCTGGATACAGTCCTTGGTCCTCTCCAGCATCCCCCCATCAGGTTAATGATCTGAAATGACGATCTAGATTCTTCAAACTTAGTTTTTGCTTTTCAACGTGACACTGATGATATCGTGTGTCTTCATATTTTTCACAAGAAATGTGAAACCTTTCTCAGATACAACTGTTTGTTCTGTGAATACAGAAAATGTTTTCTTACTTTGTGCTTAGAAGTGGCTGCAGTGACCAAGTCGTGGTCATCATTGGTTTCAGCTCCAGATTCTTTGGTGTATTTGGCATAAGAGTAAGGAGGAGATCTGCTCTGTCTACCCTCTGCTCTGATATTCTCATACACTGTGTTGTTCTACAGGAGAAGAAGAGGAATTCTAATATCAGCTGGTTTCACAAACATCGGTGCTGTATCTAAAAGTCCTTCAACCTCACCTCAGTGACAGCATCGTGTTCAGTCTCCACAGGAGGATCTGAAAAACAAATCAGTACAAAGTGTTTGTACTGCATGCATGTACTCAGTCCATCACAGGGTTAACACAGAGAGACAAAAAACAACTCATGCTCACATTTATGTTCACACGAATGATCAGAAACTGTAATTCAACCGAATATTCAAACTCTACCATAAAAATCCATCCATCAATTTGTCCAATTCAGGGTTGGGGCCTAGAGTGTATCCCTGCTACCACAGGGTGGAGGCGTGGTGCACCCTGTACAGGTCGCCAGCCTGTTGCAGGGATAACTTGCAAACTCGAACCCAGCTTACAACATGCAAAGAGATGCCTGACAAAATGTTCATTTTTCTGTGAAAACAGGAAGTTTGATGAGTGTGCTTCCTGTTGTCTCACCCTTTGGTTTAGAGGATCTGTTCTTGCAGAATATCAGCACAGACACTGATAACAGGATGATGATGACAGCCAGAGTCAGGCCCACAAACTGCACCACATCTGCAGCAGTTTGAGAAGATCAACAAGTTTATTTTAGACAAACACCTCCTGGTGAGTTTGAGTACCAGTCCTAGTGGCAGATAACAGTAAAATCGAACAAATGATACAAATTCACTTAAAGTATGGACTGTACTTATATAAAATCTTCCATCTCTCAAACAGATGGATGTACCTGTAGATGCTGTTCCCGCAGACTGCTCAGTGGTTCCAGTGAAAGTTAATGAAGGTGTGGAGGCTGATGGGAGGACTGGTTAAAAGAAAATCACATAATGTCTTTAAGTTGGAGATATTGTGGCATGATTTACTTTCTTTACACACTACAGTGGTATTTTTCCAACTAAAGCATATAAATTTGTACTTAAAGACAGAAAATATCAGAAAGCTTTAAGTGAGTCTTCAGTCTCTCAAACCCAGTTGATGGATGTACCTGTAGATGCTGTCCTCTCAGACTGCTCAGTGATTCCAGCGAACATTAACGAAGGTGTGGGGGCTGATGGGAGTAAAAAGTTCAGTCATATTTTTTTCTGGTGTTTGAGGTGAACAACAGAACACAACACATAACAACAATCTGACACACAAGCATCATGAAAAGAGAAAAGGAAACCATCTGTTATTTTGTATTAAAAGTGTTAGCAGCTGTCAGAGACAAATACAAATTTCCTTTAATTCTCCAGACACATTAATGAATTTGTATAAAAACTCACCATCTGTGACAGTAATCTCAAACTCTCTGTATGGATCAGTACTATAGGATATGTCCATGTAACATCTGTACCGTCCTGAGTCAGACTCCCTCAGCTGTTTAATGGTCACATACAGAATACCACTTGCATCAGATTCTTTTTCATATTCAGCGCTGTATCTGTCTCTCTGAGCTCTGGCACCCAGAATCTCAATTAAAATCTCATCTCTTTCACATTCTCCTCTGCAGAGGTACTTCCTCCTTTCAGAGTGTTTAAAGTAACATCCGACTGTGAGAGAGCTTTTAGTTTCTTTATAGAAGTGTTTCAGCTGAGCAGGATCATCGTTTCCATCCAGCAGTGCTGTTAAAGAGACAAACAATCAGTATTTACTATCTGTGCTGTAGATGATGCAGTCTGATCACAATAACTCTGATCACAATAACTCCAGTTTGATCCACGGTTACACTGGGAGCTGCCAAGTTCAACCAGTCTATATTTTATTAAATATTATATTTATTTTACAAAGTTGTTAATTAGTTTCTATTTGTATAAAAGCATGAATATAAAGTCTGATTTAATAATAGTTGTTGCCATTAAAAGTCATCCCAAATTATTGTGCAACAAAAGTGAAAAAACCTAAACATGCACCTAAACGTGTAGTGAGGGTGTGCTGGGAATGCCTAGCAGAGGCCCCAGTCCGCGAGATCTTCAACTCACACCTCCGGTAGAGCTTCAACAGCATTCCGAGGGACACTGGGGACATTGAGTCCGAATGGACCATGTTTAGCATCTCCATTGCCGAAGTTGCTGCATTGAGCTGCGGCCGCAAGGTGGTTGGTGCCTGTCGTGGTGGTAACCCCCGAACCAAATGGTGGACACCAGAGGTGAAGGGAGCCACCAGGCTGAAGAAGGAGTCCTATCGGGAGGGGAAAGCGGTGCTCTACCTGTACTGTGTATAGTGCTGGTGGAGCGCTGCTGACTTCGACTGAGAAAATTGTCGGGCGGTGGAAGGGATACTTCGAGGACCTCCTTAATCCCACTGGCACGTCTTCCAGGGAGGAAGCAGAGTCTGGGGATGAGGGGGATGACCCGCCAATTTCCGGGGGCGAGGTCACTGAGGCAGTTAAACAACTCCTTGGTGGCAGAGCCCCTGGTGTGGATGAGGTCCGCCCCGAGTTCCTGAAGGCTCT
>VUQG01035425.1:9638-29832 GCA_015106755.1 Etia nguti
GCTGGTAATTTAATTTAAAAAAAAAAAAAAAACGGAAAAAAAAGATTGAGAGAGAGAAAGGGAGAGAGGTGGGGAGACAAAGAGGCTCATGAACCACACAGTAAGAAAACAAAAAACAAGAGAGAAAATTGTATTTTTAATTTTTAAAAATTTGTCATACCTGCAGAAAAAGCGTTTACTGGTGCAAATGTTAAGCAGTAGTACAAATCTTTATGCTTTTGAATTATCACAATCACACTATATACAGGCTAGTCTCCATTATATTAGAATGCATCCACAAAAGTGAAAACAACGCAATGAAAACATACATAATGAATTTATATAGACTACTCAGAAAATCTCACATGATGCAAGTGATCCTGAATAATTGAATTTCATGAGAAGAACTATATATTTTCTTTATGCTCATTCTCCCACCTCTGCCACAGGAGTTCAATGAGTGTCATTATATTTTATGACACGACCATAAACCAAACAATCAACATAGATGTGACACATGCAGCGAGGGCCCTAACGTTATATTGGCACCTGGGACCCTTTATTGCAAAACACCTGAAATAGTTTAAAATGGAAATTGAGTTTTCTCCCCTGGAGATTTTTGATGAAAGGATCTTAGCTGGAAATCGAACTGCTCATCAAGTAGATGTTGTGCCTGGCAGCTGCTACAATGGTTACGTACTGTATGGGATGACCTCATAGATTCCCATGGCTCAGGGTTGGAAAAAAGAGATGGTGCCAGTCAGCTGCGGTGACTTCAAGTTAAGAAGCAAGTCTCAGTACAAAAGTTAGGATCAAGATGTTTACAATGATGTAGCTACAAAGTGAGAGAAAAAAGTTACCACACAGAGTATATTGTTTCCACATATGACTGCTAATATAATGTAATTACAGGAATAAGTTAGGAATACCAGCATAAATACTAGTAACTGAAAAACTGTAATCATTTTTTTAACCTTTAAGAAACCCTGTGCATTCCACAGTTTTTTGCTGAAAGACTGACAAGCGAAGTCATTTAAACATTTATTTTTTATGTCAGCGCTTACAGGCAGCCCAAATCCTGTTTATGAATGACTAAGTGTCAAGTTATGTTGTTGAGCTGAATAGTGCTCAGCACATCCTCAAGACCTCAACTGGTTTAGAGATGAGAGTGTGTTGAGCGATCCTGTCAGCACTTCATAATCTTAAATGTATTTTCAGACCACAATTCATATGACATTATGGTGGCTCCTTAAAGAAATAATGTTCCATCTTTGCAGTGTTTCTGAAATCACTTAAAAGGGAATAATAATCCTGGCATGCATCAAAATGACAGAATTTTTTTCATGTGGACACTGTGTCCCTTGCACATACGGTACCACACTAGTGAAATGACCCTGTTGTAAAAATACACGGAGAATTAACATGAAAAAATAAAAGCAAGTTTTGTTTATTTATTTATAAGCAGGCATACATACTATGAGTTTAGGCCTAGCAGATAAACCGATATATATCTCTTAATACATTGTATAATATCTTCAAAAGAAAATGCTGAACTGGACTGAATTGTATTTTCCCCAGATTTCATTTCCATTTCCATTAAGTGGGAATGTCTACATTCTAATGAGCCACAAAAACACATACTCCAGAGAAATAAAAGGCTTCAGACATTTTCCATAACCAATATTATCCTGTCCTTGAGCTTAGCCATTATTCCATTGAAAGCATGCACTATATATGTAAATACCAGAAGTGATGATTATGTTATTCTAATCAAAATAGCCCTTTAATATTTTATAAGTTGTGGGTGGAAAGCAGCAAACAAACTGCGGCTGCAGCACTCAACCTCATCTCATAATGCCTGCTGCTGCCTGTTTGTTGCAGAGGTGAAGAGAATGCTTAAGCCAATTTTGATGTGACTTTTTTGGCTCTAGATAAGTGGCTGCTACACTTTCGTAAATTAGCATGTTTATTATTTGCTGTTGTCCTGCCATGCCTGTCTGCATATCAAGCTCTCAGTCTATACGCCCTCCTACTGTTTTGTTTTGGGATCTGCATGTTAAGTAAAACTTTCTCAGCACCCGGAGAGACAAATGTTCTGTTGAAACGCAGCTTCCCTTTGTGCAATATTGGTCGTCTCTCCCCCGATTGTCTTTGCTCAATTACTTTGCGAAAGGGTGTGTCTTCAAAATAAAATGAAACACAAGAAAGAAATCTGCTCACATTTAAACCTAAATTAACTATTTTTTGGAAACTTGGCAACTGGTGCAAGCTTTGTGAATAATCAAAATGTTAAAGTTGCTGGCTTATATATGTATATGGGTATTGAAAATTAACTGAATATTAGCAGGTATCTTAGCCTAAGTGAAAAGCACGCATGAACTACATATGAACACTTTCATGCGAACACCCATACTGACGCTGGATCAGCACTGATATTTGCTTTTAAAACAACAGCAAACCATAAATTTCGACTGCTCACTAATGACATTTGCAGAGCCACTTCAGATACCAGATTTTACCCGGTGGTGAACTGCATTTTATTTCACGTCATTAAAGCCTCAGTTTTCCATGTTCAGTGCTCTGATGCAATGCTTTGCCTCTGCATGAGTGTTGCGATGGAGGGGGAGTTAGAGATGCTGTCCCCCAGGTACGAGAAATTAGGTCACGTTATACAGAGAAATGAGAGATTTCTGTGTGCAACATAGTAATTTATGCAGGTTTTCAGGGTCTCTCTCCCCACAGACTTGGGTGTTCTATCTGAAGATCTTTTTCTCTCCATCTCCATATGCCTAAAACAAATCAGTCCTTGAGTGTATTTTTGGCATAGCTATGATACAGTTAATTAGAACAGAGGAACAATGCTTTCTCACAGCTACTATATAAGAAGTGTTTTTGTCTTGAGGTCTTAATTTGTGAGACAACACTACATTATACATGATGCCTTGCAAATGTCATTCTGTTCAAAAATAAAGACAGTCTCACACTAATACCGTTCAGTTATGTTGATCGACTTAAATTAACATTTTCAGCAGGTGCTCCAGTGGTGTTAAAAAGAAAGAAAGAAAGAAAGAAAGAAAGAAAGAAAGAAAGAAAGAAAGAAAGAAAGAAAGAAAGAAAGAAAGAGGACAAAAAAACATGTTTAATGTAGGGACACCTTCAATCCCAGGGCTTTAACAAACAAATTTGGCACTATTCTTTCCCGGGAAACCGCTATTACCTAGTTGGGTAGCTGAGGCTGGGCAAATAGCCATCTTACATTGCTAGAAAAAAACTGTGAAAATGCAACAAACTCAAATTATTATTTTTTTCCTGTAACTGGAGGAAAGAAACGACAGAAAAATACACAAAAATTAAAATGGAGATGCAGTATATAATTAGCTGTCTCTGCTTACGGTGATAATAAGAAACAGCAAACAAAGGAAGACTGCCATTTTCTCTGGGGTTAGTACAAATATATATATTTTAGATAAAAAATTTTTTTGTTTGAAATATGCCCTATTTACTAGTCCTTTAATCTAATTGTTAAATGTTAATTGATGCCCAAACCCGGTAAATTATTGTGTGCTAAATGTTATGCAGCCACATGCCACCAGATGGCGCATCGTTGCTGAGAAAGCCCTTAAATCTTTTAATCTCACCTGATGCTTTTGTTAACACTATTAGAATGAGATTGCAGATACAAGCGGCGGAAATTAGCTTTCTCCGAAAGGTGGATGGGCTCTGCCTTAGCGACAGGGTGAGTAGTTCAGTCATTCAGGAGCGGTTCAGAATAGAGCCGCTACTTCTCCACATTGAAAGTAGACGGTTAAGGCGTTTTTATGCTCACCGCGTTGCTTGTGTTGCGGATGTCTGGTGACAATTTTCACATCACATCCCGTGTCGCGAGACACAGTCTTTGTGGCACATAAGCAGGTCGTGCACCTCTTGACCAGCCTGCTGCATAGTGGTTACTACCTCCCCAAACAATCCCCTAGCCTGTGACGGGTTGTCTGGAGAATCTATAATAACCTGCTGGTCAGGCAGGCTGGAGAAATTGAGCCACAGCGATCTCTCCCCTGCGATGGCCAGGCCCATGATGCAGCCACAACCCTGCACTGCGCCCCTAGAGAGCTGGAGAATAAGATCGGTGATGATACATATCTCCTCCGAAACTGTAGGACCCAGGATACTTACAGGTGACCACAGGTGATCCATGTGCTGAAACAGAGAGCAGGGTGACCACATTCAGATATTTTATTGACTGAGCTGCTGACTTATAAATTTTTTGGTACATGAAGGCTGTGAAACGCTCCATTGTACCTGGAAGGGTTGGTCCCACTGACGTGAGTGTGGAATGTCGGTTCTGATGGATCTGAAACGCCACCGACTGCTCCACCAACAGGGGTTTGGCCAGCCCCAAAATTTTAACTATCTGGAATCTCCAGGCCAGTGTAACCATTGAAGGGTACTATGTGGCAAAAGGGTTTATTCCAGTAATGCCTCATCTCCTTCATAAACGCCGGGACAGCGGGCATGAGCTGCTTGATGGGTACAGATCCCATTATCGTTGTACAGATCCCTCTCCTCACCCATGTCATCCTGCACTGCATGCCATCTCACGGACAGCCTGCCTGCCACACGCTTACATATCTCATGTAAATCGACCTCACAGGGAGATAGAGAGAACTGAATTTCCCTGCTGATGGAGTTGCTAGACCGCGACGCCTGGGAAGGCGGGAGAATGGCATCCTCCTTGTTTTCTTCTTTGAGGATATCAGTGTTAAAATCCTCGTCCTCATCTACTTCCCCAGCAAGAGGGAGCTGAGCTGGATTCGCTGCTGGGCTTTGCTGCAGTGACGAAAAGGAAGGGATCAGCTTTTGTGGCCCTCGCCACTCCCATATGCTGCTCCCGGATTGTGCTGGGCATTACACGGGAGTGCTTGCAGGAGTCTGGGTCTGCTAGCAACGCCTGCTTGATGTCCATACAGGCAATGCAGAGGGGATCGGGGTCTTTCCCAAAGATGGTTAACCAGAGCCTGTACTGTTTTTACTTTTACTTGAGTAAAGAAGTTGAATCAGTACCTCAACGTACAGGAATTGTTAAACAGGAAGAAACCTCTGGCAGAACCAGGCTCAGGGAGTGGCTGGTTGGGGGGAAAAAGAAGAGAAAAAGGATGAAGAAGGGAGGAGAGAAAGAAAAAAGCGAGAGTGATGGTGAGGTGATAGGACAGAAAGAGAAAGAGGGGAGAAGAGAGGTGAAAATGAAAATAGAAAAAAGTGGAGGAAGATGAGGCTACTCCTCCTCAGGATTGAGTGAGGAAGCAGCTGAGTCCCTCTTCTGGAAAAAGAGGAAGTTCTTTTTCTTCTTCTTTTTCAGGCAATGTTCCTGTAGCTCTTTGTTCAGTACGATGACGTTTTTCATGTCATCGATATCTGCATTTTGCTCCTCAAGTTTCTTGCATCTTTTGTCCAGTTCTTCTAATTTTGCTTGTTTTTCTTCAAATGTTTTACATTTGTTGTATGTCTTCTAACTCCTGATTTCTCTTCTGCATTTCATTTAACCTACACTGCGTGTCTGAGGATATATTTTCCAGTTTTTACTTTTCTCTTTCTAGTTCAATGGTTTTGTACTTCATTTTGTTATAACATACTTGCAATTCTAGATTTTTTTTCCTCTCAAAGTCTTGGAGAATAAGTTATGCTTCTTTCTGTATTTCTTGCTGTTACTCTTTCTTGTGAAGCATTTCTGCATTTTTGTGCAGTGCTTCATCAAGCATTACTTGCAGCACTGAGTTTTTTCCCCATGTCTTGGAGTTTGCATTGCATGTCTCTCTGTTTTACGTCCTGTTGTTCCTTTTCTTGAAGAATTACTTGATTTTTTTCCAGCACTTCATAAAGCTTTACTTCCAGCTCCTGATTCTTTTTCTCGGTGTCTTGGAGATTCCACTATATCTCTTCATTAATAGCTTCTGTTTCATGAAGCTGGCAGGAGATTTCTCTTGATTGAGCACTGTTTTTCTTGTTTTCTCTCATCAGGTTTATAATTTGCTGCCGTGTTTGACCAAACATCATTCCCCAACCTTCATTTATAATCTGCATGTTATACTGTCAACCTCAAATTCATTGAATTCTAACACTGATTCTTCATCATTTTTGCACCCTCAGGTAATATTGAAACAATGTGGATCTAACTCTAAAGATCAAGCGGACATAAGAAGAATTTCAACTGATGTTAAAAATTATTTGCAATACTTCAGAATAACGTAATTTGTTTATCTAATGTTGTGATTAATGATAAAATAACGTTGATTAAAAATTTTAACTGTACTATTAACACTAGGCTGTGACAGTCACATATCTACAATATGTATCACTATATTGAGTTTTCAACAATGTATAACATAAATTATAATTGGTTAAAAGTAAATTTGGCACAACTCAAATATTTAAAAATAAGTGAATGCTTACCTGATGTGTTCACAGAGGAGATCTCTGGGGTGCAATAATGTCGAGTAATACAGGATTGTCTCCTGGTCAACAATAAATCCATAATTTTTAAATATCATCTCCCGGTCAACTATAAATTAATGACTATTGAACAGATGTGGTGTACTACTATGAGAGAGGTGTGATGGAACAGTCCAACTGATAATAGCTTAAATTTCCCGGTCAAATTTATTTAGCACTGAGATTTCAATCTTGACCATAATAATAATTCAGATGAAAAATCAGCATTAATTCAATGTCATCTTGCTATCTGGGATTGTTTTATAATTTTTAATATTATAGTCCACAAATCACAATTCACTCACTAACAAGCTAAACAGTTCAGTTAGCTTGTTAAATCAGAGCAGTGGCTTAGAAAATGGCTTTAATTAACATTGAAGGCACTTGAAAGAAGGTACATATAATTACATAAAAAATGTAGAGTACCATTATGTTTAGAGTATTGTAGACTACCTCTTAATCTTTGAATCCAGGTGTTTGTTTCAATCCCGTTGCCACAGGTGTGTAAAATAAAGTGCTCAGCCGTGCAGTTTGCCTTAATAAACCATTGTGAAAGAACGTGTTGTTGTAAAGAGTTCACTGAATTCGAGCGTGGGACTGTAAAAAGACGCCACTGTTACAACAAGTCAGTTTGTGACTTGGATATTCCTCCTGGATATTCCACGATCTGCTGCGAGCGGTGCTATTGCAAAGTGGAAGTCTTTAGGAGCCACAGCAACTCAGCCATGAAGAGCAGACCACGTAAAGTTACAGAGCTGGGTCGCCGAGAGCTGAGGGGCACAGTGCGTTAAAGTCTCCAACGCTCTGCTGACTCAATAACTGCAGAGCTCCAAACCTTCCCTGGCCAACCGTGAGCAGCCCATGTAGGTGTAATAAGTAGGTGGGCCAGTATTTTTGGCCATATAGTGTATATATGCCTCTCATTTTAAAAACAGTGTAAAACTGTGCTAAAAGTGCAAACCAAAACATCACTGTTGCAGTAGTATCAGACTTTTTATTCTTAGAAATTAGATCAGGTAATGTTTTTCTGTCTACTGTTCTTCTAAATATCACTCATGTGTGTAAGGTATTTTAGATAGTTTATATTTTAGATATTCTACTAAGAAACAGAAATAACTATTTTTATTTTAATAAATGTTGATCGCCATGGAATTTATTTCTAGTGGTCCCTAAGGTTCTCACGGTGAGAAGAAGATTGCGAGGGCATACAGAGTAACCACATTAGAAAAATAAAGGTCATCCTCCCTGTCTCTACTGTCAGGGCCATTCTGAAAATGGAAAGAGAAGTCAGGCAGTCAAGCAGCCAGAGAGAAGCAATTTCAAGTTTCTTAATAGACTTCCTCAATAGTTTTGGTCGCCATGGTGGCTCACTATCACACAACAAAGAACTGCCATATTGATGCTATTGTTTTATGTCTGCTGTGGTCAAAGCTTCTTTGTACTCCAGTGCTGTCATGAGGTTTTTGACCCATAATAATAGCTACAGCAGCTTATAACTCACATCAGAGCACTTCAATGATGAATGCTGTTTGCCCTCAAGTGAACCCTGATGTAGATTCCCTCCGTGCTCTAACTAGGGTGGTGTTTATCATACTGCTGCACCACCACCATGCATTTCAAACACCCCTAAGTCAGCTATAGAATACAGACTCAGTGTTTATTTGAGGAGACAGGGGAGGGGGGGAAAAGGGGAGGAAAAAAAAAGCAAGATATTGCTGAGTGTGCTAAAAAAGAAATCCCATCAACTATGAAGCTGTCAGGTGAATCTTTTATTCACAAAGTCACACACACAAATATACTCCAGACATTAAACGATGCCATTGTTCATTCTTTCTACGGTTAGTGTGGTCATATTTACTTGAGACAGTTATATAACAAGGCAGTCAAAATGGATATCAGGGATGATTATTACAGCAAAGTGTGAGACATTCGCTGTCAGGTAGGGAGATGGAAAGAGGTTGCTGAATTGTTAAAAATCTGAGCTGAAACTCGTGTATTACCAGATAGATTTATCTTACAAATACTTCTGACACTTTTTAAAAGGGTATTCTGTTTTGGTTCAATCCTCAAAGCATTGCTTTGGATTCTGAGAAAAGTCCCTTCCCTTTAGTCCTCTCTCCATTGTAGCTGAATGTGGCCTAATCTCTTCTCGCTTGAAATTCTTAACATTGGTTATCATCCCAGAGTGGTTCTCTCTCTCTTTCTCTGCCTCTCTCTCTCTCTTCCTCTCCCTTTCTCTCTCCCTCCCTGTTGAGGTGAGCAAAGTGGCTTAGATGTGGTGACAGGGAACGATTCCTCAGCACAGCTGTGCAGATGCAGGGACAGCTCAAAGAAGCTTATGCGCGTTTAAGGATGGAAAAATACTTTTACAGCAGGACAGAATGCCTGTGATCTGAGCATTTGTTGATATCAACGTAAGTACCTCAGTGGTAATCCATAAGCAAAACATTTTCTCTGCATGAAAGAATCTTTTTTTTTTTTTTATAACAAAACATGCAATAAACATGGCACGATGCAAGCTGCATGACCGGTACACCAGTGGCTATCAAACCTGAAGCATGTTCCATTTGCAGATTGCATGATAAAAATGAAACAGATGACACTGCATTAGTTACGGATGAGTTATTGTTTATATGTTTTATAAAGCCCCCCCCCCGCTATAGCTCTCACTCACTTTCGATACACACTTTTAGAGGACTTACTTACTGTACATGTGCTACTACACCATTACTCACTCCCTTAGGCATGACGTGTGTGCCAGGCCTCCTGGCCCCCCAAAATTGCTCATAATCTTTCACCACAGCAAAAAAGAAGACGGAAAAAATGTGACTGGATGACTTATTTTAAGAACTTCAGTATGTAATCAGTTGTTGTATTGTACTGTACCATTATACTGTATAAGCTTTTCAGTTTGTGAGTGTGCTGTTGACACAGTGTGTCCATATATACATATACTGTACATATATGGTGTGTGTTTTAAAAAAACACAAAATCTTGTGGCATAAGGGAATAACGGTGTTTACTTTCACATTCTTGAGGGATCAACAAAGAATGTTTTTTCCAGTTAATATATCACTCCTGGAGGTTGTATGGATGCCTTGTAAATCATATTTTCCATTCAGGTGATGGATTGGCACTAGGCCCCCACAGTTAAAATGTGGTACTTTGGGACTCGTTGTGTGTCCGAAGATGTGATTTTTACCAATTTAAGTGAGAAATGACCCGCTAAACCTTCTGCTCCCCAAAAAGCATAACAAGACCAAATTTTTCGCAATGTGTTTTTGTGCGTGTGTAGTAGTGCACGTATAGTAAGTGGGTACAAATTCATAAGACCATCTGTCATGCATGGCCACTACACATAAAAATAAGAAAAATCTGTCAAATTATGTTGTTATTTATTAGGCAAATAACAAACTAAATTCACATTTTTACACCCAAATTTGGACACTGGACTTCAGAAAATAACCACACATAACATTTGACCACTAAAATATTTTTTTCTGTTTAGGAAGGCAAGTAAATATCTGCAATTGGTCATATTATTTTAAAAAGATCACGTGCTTTACTACTTTTTTTGTAAAAGCAAAAATTTTGAAAACATTAAAGATATCATTATTGATTAAAAAGCTTGCACTGGTTGGTTAACCATTACAGCAACATATTAAAAATAATTTGGTAATTACCAGTATTGTTAATTTTAGGGCAGCAGTGGCATAAACCTTGTCATTAGTTCTCAGCATTACTGTCTGTTTCCATACTTCCAAGCTAAAATTAACAATCATGTAAAACACCAATGTGACTACTTGAAAATGATTATGGTTTGCCCTCAAATCTCTGTCTGGCATGTCTGCTTCTTTCCCAAATAATGAATATGTGTAAATCTTTGCCAGTTAATAAAGATATGTTATGATATGTTGACACCCATTATGTGTCACACTCTGTACAGGTGGGATTAGCTTTTAAGATAAAAATGTAAAAGCTGAATTCCACTCTTTTGCAACATATGTTTTCAGTGGATAAAGTCTGATTTAAATAATCTCAAATCCATACAAATCAAAAGTAGCAGAGGCTCACAGATTGTTAATTCTGTTTGGAGTGAAAATAAATGGACCAAAACTTTAAAATTTATTGGAAAGCGTGTTATTTTAGCATATTTACGAAGTAATCTTTGCTTAAATGCTAGCTTGATGGTGATGTCCATTATGTAGAAGCAGGTTCAGCAAATCCCTCAGTATTTCTCAGGATGTTTACTAGTAAACAACCACTGCATTAATACAATCATGTGCTCCTCTGTTGCCCAGATTTTTTGGTCAACATACACAGTTATTCTGCACATTCACAGACACAGCCAATTATCAGTGTCTGAAGCAGGTAAGAGCACTAACGAAACTGATTTAATATTACTATAGTAATGTTTAATGGCACCTGGAAAAAGTCCTACATAACTGCAGTTTTTTTTGAGCTGGCCACTGAGCAGCTTTACTTCAGAATATGAGGTTAAGTGTGCTGCTCAAGGGCATCTCTGGGGTAAGTTGGCAAGTCAAGGGAGTGTTTGACTTATTTATTTTCCAAGATAAGATTTTCAGAGCTGATCACGAATTGAAAAACAACCGTTTGGCCACATGGATCTATCGCTACCAGGTTAACAAAAAGAAATGTGTTGTTTGAGATAATGTACAGTGGCAAAGTGTCATTGTTAACGTTGCTATAAGTAATCCTGCAGCATTCGCTGGTGATAGAAATTCTCGTGCTATTTTTTGAAATGCACTGTATCAGCCACTCACAGAACAGCGCTTGACATCTTAAATGTTAAACATGAAACGGCGGCAATTTCATGAAAGCGGTATAAAACCAGCCTCTATGTGCAGTAACTTTTTCCAATTGTTTCTCTTGAAAAAGGAAAAGTTTGAATGCAGCAAGCATTAATGTCATTCTGAAGTGTCACTGAATCATTGCTGTGTCACTGAGGTATTTAGAAATGGCTTTTTTTAATATCATGCTATTTAAAAAAAATATATATCATGCTGGTTTGTTTAGTTTCTGCACAGCCCAACTGACTGGACAGTGACTAGAAGCAAATACAAGTTAAGATTTATTAATTTATCTATTTATCACCTGAATACAGTGTCTGTATTTAGCTATATTTTTATGTATTTATTATTTTTCATTGTATTTAAGTGCATTACATTACTTGACCTAGATGTCATATAAAATGTTAGTTTTTTATTTTTATTTTTTTTTACTTGAACCATGTAACACCTCAGACTTCATAGCCGAAGTTTGCTTGCGGTGTCTCTATCTGGGTTTTTTAAATGCATCAAGACCTTATCCACATGTACACAAGTGTTTTGGAAAACTTAACTTTTTCTGTGCTTTTGTCTACATGTAAACAACGTTTTAGGTCACTGAAAATGGAGCTTTTGAGAAACTCCTTCCATGTTGAAGATTTTCAGAAACTCTGTTTTTGGGTTTAGACAACAGAAATGAAGAATTCGACTTGGAACATAAAAGAAATCTTCACAGAGCCTCACAATATTTTTTTTGTTTGTTTGTTTTTTCATTTTCATTTGGATGAAGGCAATTTTCAAAATCAAAGAAGAAAATCCCCCTTTTTAAATATACTTGTGTAAATGTGTATGGAACCAAAAAGCACCAAAAAACTAGGTTTAGAAAGATGTAATAAAGTAATCAAAACTTTGCACATTAAAATTCACAAGATCGTGGTAATGCTATGGTGGTCTTATCAAGTTCTCCCCCAGTTATTAGGCTTGTCTTGTTGAGTCTACTTAAATGGCATAAATCCTGGAGGTACGTGGATTTTATTTTGGATTTTTGACACTGAAAGAGGCTCAAGTTTCCAGTTATTATCCAAAAATTGAAAAGAAATGATATAACCTCATTCTATCATATAGCCCACAAACTATTTCTGTGCAATCGTTTTCCCCCCATCACAGACAGATAGTGAATAATAACTCCACAAAATAGAGGGGAAAATGAAATTCCTATTAGCTCTAATTACTTCTCCCATTTATCCTTGGGAATGACATAAAGATTAATGAAGCTCTCCACTATTTTAAGCAGGGTTATTTAAATGAGTGATTTTACTCTCCTTATATCATTGCATTAATCTTAACATAAGACAAGTATGTTTCACTTTTCTTTTTTTTTGCCATGCCCTTTAAAAATCATCCATAGGAATCTGACTTGAGCTGTAAATTGTTAATGTTGGGTAAAATCCAAATGTCTCTAGTAAATTGAATTAATATAATATCTCTAGGCTGTGCTCTTGTGATCAAAAGTACTTTGAATCAGCCAGCTCATGTCATGGAAAGCAAACTGTAGAAAATGTGCACTTTTTAAAATGTGTAGACATTATGGCTTAGGGTATAATGTACCGCTAAAGTCCCATTATACAGTCTCTGCAATAATAAAGTTGGCTGAATACAAAAAAGTTAAATTAAAGGTAACACAAAGCAGTCATTTATGAGTTACAGTGCAGAAATGGGCTTAGCTGCGTACTGTGGTAAACTCATTTAAGAGTGATACAAACAAATACCTTAGTGAAAGTCCATTAGAAGAAGTTATCTTCTTGTTTATTGTCACAATGTTGCTATGTCTCTATTATCTTCTGCAGCCTATTGTCTTTCTTTCTATTCTCTGTCCCTGACTTTCATGCTTTTTCTCGTATTCTGCGCCTTCTTGATGGGAACATTCACAAAGAGAACAATCTTTGTGCTGTGTGTGGTAATGGAGCAAAGTGGAGTGGAGCAGAGATGACAGGGGAAAGTGCCAACTGTGCCCTCCTACGCGATAATATTGTCATGTCAGATTACCCATCAGCCTGTTGGCACTGCTGTGCATCTCCTTGAACCCACAACCCTGCTGAAGAGCAGCCAACTGCTAATGGCATTTTTCAGCACAGAGCTGTTGTCTGGATATAGTGTAGCATGATCATATCACTCATAACGCCAAGCTACTGAAGCCCTCATTCTGACGTATGTTTATCATTTTACTTTATTGTGATTTATGGAACATGTCATCATTCTTACCAGCTTCTTTCTTGCCCATCTTTTTTTGCTGAAGATGTAATCAGTTTTGGGGATGTCACTATACAATGCCCCTGAGGTGGTTTCATGCCTTGCTTGAGGGCCATGACTTGGATTCTATACAGACAAACATCCTTGCTGCAGTTGCAATTCACAATATTAAATATTAAGCTGCCACTCAAAAATACATGGAATACATGTACAAGGTTTCTGTGATAGACTGGTGACCTGTCCAAGATGTAACCTGCCTTACGCCTTATGAAACCTAGATGGGCTCTGCTGCCACCCTTCATTGGATAACTGGTAAAGAAAATGAATCAATGGATACGGGGTGTTGATTTTGGTCAGTTTATCTGGTGGCATTAATTATGCAAGAATTTAAAGTATCCTAACCATAGCTATTCGGCTGGAGACAATTCAAAATGGAATGCATTCGGAGCACTTAGAGTGCTCAAATTAAGTAGAAAGATACTACATAAGTACCAGTCCTTATCTTTTTTTTTAAAAATACTTCCTGATCAGAAAATAGCTATTTCAAAGTAAAACTACATAAAGTAATTAATTCTATGATTTAAAACTCCATGCTGTGATGAGAGTATATTCTTTAGCTGATACAGCCTATAACAATGACTCTGTCAAAGTTTATATTTAAACATTTTTTCCTGTATAAATGACAAAGGAACTTTTTTCCTGCTTTTGTACAAAAGTATAGTAACACAAGGCTAATGCAGGTGTATAAAGTCGATGTATTAAAACATCTCACATCATGCACTCCATGTGGGCTGGTGCACATGGCCCATTAAACTTCCTCACTGCAGTCTTTTGTAAGTGAAGGATGACAACAAAAATATAAAGGCAGCTGAAGTATGACAGAAAGAGAAGAGATATAACAATAGAGACCAAAGAAGGAATGCACGTTATGGTGAGTTAAATCCATGCCATTTATGTAATGAATGTGATTTGGAATGCAGCAATAAATAATAAATAAAAATAAGAGTGAATGTGTTGTGACCCCTGGGTGTGCCCCAGTGATTTTGAGGTTTGTGAAGTTTCGTTTCCTATTTTTAGCTACTGCTTGGTTTCTTATGGTTTCTTTGTTTTTTACATTGTTTAGTGTAGCTTTTGTTTTCTGTCTTAGTATTTCATGTCTTCAGTTTTTGTTCTTTTCAGTTTCAGTTAGTCATCAGAGTTTATCAGTTCACTGCATGTTTCCTTTGTTTCATTGTCCTGTGTTGTTAATTCAACAATGTCTGCTTTATCCTTTTTAGTTACAGTTTTTTACTGCCTGTTTAATTTTGTTAGTTAACTGTCTTTTGTTTGTTTTTACTTCCTGCCTCTTGTGCTGTTGTCTTGATTATCCTCACCTGTATCTCGTTACCCTTATGTTTCCACTTCACTTAATTAGCTCCTGACTAGTTTCAGTCTTCCCTCTTTACTTTGTCATGTAGTGTTGTGTCCTTGCCATTCTGGCCTACAGGTATTCTTTGTTTTACATGCTCTAATAGCTGTAAATACAGCAGTAAAAAAGAGACTTAGCATATACATATACATTTTCTGCATCACCAAATTAATAGTTGGAAATTCTCAAGACAACATAGCACTTCATTTAGTAGTTTTGCTAAGGTATAGCTTAACAAATTTCAATTCAATTTAATTTCAAATTATATAGCGTAAACTCAGAACAGTTACCTCAAGGCGCTTTATATTGTAAGATAAAGGCTCTGCAATACTGGAAAGAAAACCCACAACCCCCTGTGAGCAAGCATTTGGCAACACTTAACCTGAAGAAACCTTCAGCAGAACTAAGCTCTGGGAGGGGCAGCCAGCCAGTGCAGTCGGTTGGGAGTGAGGGGAAATTTCACATGTAAACACATTCCCCCAGCAGAGAATCTAAAATGCACTTAGAACATGCTGTAAATAAAATAATCAGCGAAAACCTGGCACCTCTAGCCAATTTTAAACAGAAAGTCAGAACATCACCCTCTCCCGACCTGGTTATGTGTTCAGCATAAAGTATGATGGTGACTGAGCCAGATAAAAAGAGAGTCATTTTCATGACACGGGAAAGTCTGATTTTAAGATCGCTAACCCATTAATCTGGCTTCGTTATACACCCCACTGGTTTGCCCACTCTGATTTGGATTCCTGTTTATTTTCGCTGTTGGACTTTGATCAGACAAAATAGGCTTGCCGTTTGTTCAAGTCTGTTCCATGTGTCCTACATTTCGGTCCTCTCACTCCATTACGCATGATTGACTGTATGTAGTATATTTCTGTGTCTTCTAACTCTGATATCAAGCACTATGTATGCTTGAGAAAAATATCTACCTCGTTCCCAGCTGTATTGTCAAAATCCAGACATTATTAATGTTTTATGCACTATATAGGTCATGACAGAATCATCATGTAAACATTGTATACCCAATCTGTGGTTAGTCAGGAGATATTAAAACACAACTTAAACATATTTTTTAAAAACCACACACACACACTGTATATCCTGAACAATTCCTGCCTGCCAATATATGTTTACCTTACAGGAAGAAATGTATTTTTACCTCATCAAGTTTGTACATTCTCAGTAAAATAACAGGCTTTTATTTTCAATCTACAGCACAAAATGTTTTTTTTTTCCTTCTCTCAGATATACATAGAGAATCGCTTCAAGCCTTTGAGGCTTTTTATGGATGCCTGTGGATGACTCCACCTGGAGTTTTTACTGCATAGCATATTTAGAAGGTGCAAAGAAAAACCATAATGTGAGATTTGTCTAAATAATTACAGCTGGAGATGGCATCAGTAAACAGTGTCCCAGAGGGGCAGATGGATTGTGGCTTCGAATGAACAAAGCCCATTTAGGACAAACAGATTATGGGGTTTACTGTAATCTGCACATAATGCATTTTACTCTCTTCTTTATTCCCTGCATAATCCACTACAATCCCATTTAATTTCATTGGCTTACAGATTATTCTGTCTTTAGAAATGTAATTGTCTGGCTCTAATGCTGGGAATACATTACATGTATTATTATATGAAGGAACAAAGCAAAAGAAAGATGACTGTACATCTGCATTTCATCTCGCATTAATTTAATGTTGGCATGCTAGCAAAAATTTCAATAAATATTAAGGTGAAAGAAGAAAATATTGCAGAGCCCAGAGCTATTCATCTTACTTTACAAAGAAAGAAATAACTTTGTAGATCCACTATAATCAGAGAGAAGTGCAGAATGTGGACTGATTAAACCGTATAAATTAATTTCATGATGCATTCAGTGAGATGAGATCATTAACCATAGCAAAGCTTTGATTTACTCTCGATGCTGTATGCTGAAGACTTGTTTTCTTCATCACTTCATCAGCTTTTGCTGATGTCCAACCCACTGCCCTGCAAAAATGACAGTGTTATTGCTTTCTTTCCTCTTCTCCACCTCCTGATGAACCCAGTTTATATAGCTTTTCCCCCCACTGTCAGTGCAGTTGGGGTTTCATTTCAAAGAACAAACCTCACAAGCTTTTCTACAAATGGCATTTTATGTAAATTAAATGACATTTTTACCTTAATATCTTTCTTCGTCAAATTATTGAGCACATTGAGCGAGACGACGAGGTCAAACTACAGCTCTGATGCAACATTCATCAGGAAACTTTACTGCCTCATAAGATTTATGTGTAATCCCCTGCTGAAGCTGTGACTGATGAAAATCCCTAAACATATTCATACATGAATATTGGTTTCTGGTAATATTTTAGTTTACCTAAAGAGCAAAATGTATTTATTGATTTGTTAAATAGAACAACATGACAAGACAAAGTTAAAATTAGTAGGCCAAGTGTCTCAGTCTATGAATAACTCAATATATGAGTAACTGTACAAACTAAGAAAAGAAAATAATGGTTGTTTATTATAACCTGTGGTCGCTAACATGTCTATTTATGTGTAATTATGCAACTAAAGCTGAATATTAGCATGTGTTTTAATTGTTACCAGGCTACCTCTTGCTATAATTTTTGAGTTAGAGGTCGTATCGTCCATATAGCTATGGTAATTATCTATGCCAACAGTAATAATGCAGTGATCACTACTGCAAATACTGACTTTGAATTTGAAATAATTTTGACTTTATAGTACAGGTCACGCTTACTAACAGTGAAATAAATGGCTGTGATGGAGTTCAGGACAGAAACCTGAGGAAAGCTAATGAGCATCAAATGATTTACTTGTACAACACTGTGTGACAGCTCACCTTTCTGAGGTGTACCAAAGTGCATTGCGTAGTTCACTGTTCTCAGATTTACTGACTGATCTAATGGTTATGAATCATTAATGGTGTTACTGCTGTTGTGCGGCACCTGCAAATGTGCAGCTCTCCCACACTGGGGGAGTGAGAGAGCTGCTCACCTAAAGCTGCGCATGCAGGTATTTAATAGAGTCAGGCAACAAAGAGAACTTCAGACTTTCAGACCCTCAGGTTTACATTCACTATTGGTATAGCCTTTTTAATAACTAAATATGGATGGGGCTGTGTGTCTGGTTGCCACTGGTAGACTTAAGCGTGCAAACTGTGTCTTCTTTACTTACTGTAGAGGAAAAACCTGAAGTCATAGCTAAAAGAGCACCAATATCAAAATGTCTGGATGTGCTACCTTGCAGCATCACTGCGATTATCCTGATTTCAATGCATTCATAGGTCATAGGTTTAATTTTTATTTATTTTTTTATTCATTTTTGTTTCAGTTAGTTTCCAGAGCAGTTTTAATCGTTTCCGTTTGCTTTTCACTGTTTGAAAATATTCAGTAGATAGTTTGGTTTTATTAGTTTCATTGTTAGTTTTAGTTTTTTGTAATTGCTAGAATATGGAGCATATTTGTCAGGGACAGGATTTCAGAAGATCAGAATAAATATCACCAGGGATTAAAGTGAACCAGAATGTTCTGGAATGGGATTCCAGCACATTCAGTTTATAAGTAATTACATCTTATAGGTCAGTTAATGCATAGTACATGTGAATGAGTTAATTTGTCATGTGTTGCAGCCTGGTGTTGCTTCCAGAGGAGATATTTGTACTCCAATAAGAAAATAAAGGCCTGTGTACACTCTCAACACATCCGTTTTTTCCTTCTCACCCTTGTTCCGTGCCTTCATGGTGACGATGTAATTGAAACTGCATTTGCAATATAGCCTGGTCAGCATCTAGGTATGAACCACAGAAGACGAGTGAAATAAAGGGAGAAACTATTCTTAAGTGGCAGGTAATGTCAAAAGAAACTTTTCAAACAGCTCAACAAATATCACTGAAGACACAGCTGTGCAATTTGTCCCAAAATGTGTTAGCTAGCTAAAGGTAAAGTTGCTGTATTTCCCAGGTAGAGAGAGAGGAAAAACAAAACTACTTTGCAAAACTCAGAAATTGAGAATGATGTAACAAAGGAGAGAAAATTGAAGATAATTCAAAAACATCTGTGAAACATCTGCTTACATGTTGTTCAATTCAGTTGGCTAAATCCACAAAAAGCAGTGACGATGTGGTTTGTTTCTAAGTGATTCTTTTCTCCACTGTAGGCCTGATCTTAGTGTTCCCGTCTGCCAAACCCTACTTTAACCCATTAATATGACAATACAAGTACAACACTTTGTGAAGGCAACTGACTCACAGTAATATACACATGCTAAGTCACAACCAAAACATGCACATGATTAACACGTTGCTCATCAGGCATGTTGTGTTGTCAAATCTGATCAACTTTAAAGGGTTAAAGTAAGAACATTTACCATATATTTTTATTTTATTTTAGTTTTTTAAGTGCACGATATCATTTCAATTTTTACTTTTACTACAGCAAACAATGTTTGACCACACTCAGTTGTAGTTTTAATTAACTATAATAATCTTGTCTCTAATATTATCTACTATATAATGTTCATATTGTGTTTGCATGAAACATCAGTAACCTGGATACTTATGCATGATTCTTAACAGCGTGAGCGAATAAATCTTACAATAACAAGTTAAATATATTTACTCTGATGTGTCATGATAATTTATAATACAAAACAAGTAAGCGAAGTTGTTATTCTGGTACTTAGTGTTGCTACATTGTGGTGAGAGCCTATGTAAATTACTCAGCCTGAGCTTCATTACTGAGTGGCATTAATCATTAAGAAAACCATATGTGACAAACAGTGAAAATAGTTAATGATGCTCAAGTTGTTTTTGACCTTATTTTTACTCCATTTAATGTCTGGGTCATTTATCAAATCCAAATTATGATACTAAAACAAAAACAGATCTTGGAAATGTCACCACTGCATCTATTCATTTCTCAGGTGTGAAGTGATTCATATTCCATTAAACAAATATGTAAAGAGTGTCTATCCCTCTAAAAATAAATTATCCTGACCTTCATAAAAATGAGATTTTAAATGCAAATCACCTCCAGAGAAGAAGGAAAGCCTCATCAATACCTTGGACATGAAGCCTATGGTATTGATGATAAATGTGGTAGCCTGGAATCAATAGGTCTATATAGATGGTCTATACCTGAAGCATATCATTTACACTTTCTTTACTGTTATTATATGCAATAGAAATATGTGTTATTTGAAGATAGGAAACATGTAAATGTGAAAAAATATAGTTTTATTGGCTCCTTCTCAAAACACCATCCCCCCGTCACTCT
>VUQG01035425.1:29852-71907 GCA_015106755.1 Etia nguti
ACCCTCCCCCCACCACACACACACACACCAAAACACACAAAGACACACACACACACACACACACACACACACACACACACACACACACACACACCTACACACACACACACCTATACACGCGTGTGCGCGCAGGCACACACACACAGTCCATTTTCATAAGGGGTCTGCTGGCCTGAGAGACAAGGGAAACAGACAAATAAAGCATCTGTCAGTCAAAGGACAAATGCTGAGTACCCTTTCATAAACTAATATAAAATAGAGCAAGTACTTTACCAAATCATTTAGGCAGAGACACAGTGCACAGGAGGACGGCTTGACATTGAGCAAAAGTGCTGTGGAACTTTTTTTTTTAAATACAATTGTTCCCAGCATTGTCCTTGCTGAAAGTTGTTTTTCTTATTCTGTTGTCAAGGTATGTACGGAGTAAACCTTGGCAACAGTGTCTTACTCATGTACAGATAAATTATTTAGTTCTACTAATGTAGTTTTAATGACATTCACTCAGTTAAAGTGGTGCTTTAACAAGTCCCGTAACACCTTAAACTTGTAATGGGAAAAGTTTTTACTCTGTTGATGAGCACTGACAGACACACACTCACACCTCAGCAGCTTAAAGCTGTTTCCAAATACAAAGGTTAGATACAACAGATGTAGGATGAGCAGAAGACCAACATCCACACTGACACGGTAGCTCAGGGCTCTAACATTAATAGATGGAAACTACTATTAAGTTTGAAAAGGGCATGGCACTGACCGGTGCCACTTCACCTGAATGTGAATCCCTCAGCTCACTGACAAAGAGGAGAGATGTGGCAGATGTTAACACTGATCTACTCACTATTCCCACTGCCAGTATCATAGAAGCCACTGCAACAGTAATCCTGAAGACCCTTGTTTATTAGGTTAAGAATGCAACATGTAGCCAGTGCAATGAGAAAGTTGGAAGTCAAGGTCAAAGAACCCCAGAAGGATGTTAATAAGCTAAAAAAAAATGGTCAAAATGTAGTAGGGTGTAACAAAATGTCCACAAGCAAGGCTCTAGAAACTGCAAGCAAAGACTTCCAGCTCTGACTGCTAGGCTGGTAAGAGAAACAATACCCAAGAGAATAAATGTCTTGTTCTCCGAAGACCCATCCCGGCCTGCAAGGAATACACCCTGGATGGACCAGTCCCATCCAGTGCTGATAAACAATACTTAAAATCTGGGAGAAGGAGACATCACGACATACAACAGATAAAAAAAACAGTTAATATGGCAAAGGCAAACATCCATCAACCAGGCTTGAGACGATCCATGCCATCCATGTAGTGGAAGTAGCTAACAGCACAACTGACAGCACAAATGTCTACAAACGAGTACAACACTTTAGAACTACTGATTGAGAACCTGTCTCTCCCTAACATGACAGCTTTTCAGCTATCTCCAGTTTGGATCAAAATTATTTGGACAATGAAACAATTTGTATGTTTTTTTTCTGTTAGACACCAAATCTGTGGATTTCCAATCAAACAATAAAACAGAAAGATGTGACTGAAGTATATCTACTGTCAGCTTTTATTCAAGATTTTGTCAGTATTACACAAACTTTTTTTTATACATGGTTACAGACTTTTAGTGGCTACAAATTAATCTGGCAAATGACTAACAAGCAACTCTGTGGCCTAGTCAGGCTTTTTTCTTCTTTATTTCATGACAAGGCAGGAGGAATAATCCGGAGTTTGCCCCATATGTTACACTTGCCTTTGGAAGCTTTTGACTGGAACTCTCAGATCCCGAGAGACAGTCAAGTAAAGCAAAGTAAGCTACCATCAACCAGAAAAAAACAAAATAAAAACAAACCTATCAAAGAGATGGCAGGAACTTCAGGAGTAACAAATCAACAATTTGGTTTATTCACAGAATGACCTGGCCAGTTCAGCAACTCATGAAAAAAACACAGAAGACAACTAAAGTGGATAATCACAGAATCATTTCTTTTAAATAATAATTAAAATTATTTATTAAAATACGCTTTAACAACATCTACCCAAGTTAGCAAAACTCTTGAGGAGGTAGGCATCAAAGTCCAAGTGTCCAAGAGGCAAGTAAAGACACATATGCATGAATGTAAATACAAAAGGTTTGCAACAAGGTGTTAACCACTGGTCGCAATGAATAGCAAGAAGAGCAGAACAGAAAAGTCTCGACAGATGAAACCAAGAGTAACTTGGTACTCGTACCAGAATGATGGAATGAGAAAATTATGAAGAAGGAGCGAAACAGCACTAAATCATACCATAACATCTTTCAAACATGGTGGAGGCAAGTTACATATGGGCATGTATGGCTACCAGTGAAACTGGGTGATATGACCTGCTGATAGAAGTAGCAAGAAAATAATTCTAAAGTGTGCAGGGTGATACTCTCTGTACCAGTTCAGCTTAATGCTATAAAAATTGATTTAATATAACCTCAAAATCCGAATGGTTAATGATTCAAAACACCATGCAAAGTAAGAGTTTCTCAAGGCAAAAATATGCAGTATTATTCAATGGCCAAGAAAGTGACCTGATTTAATTTTAAAAAAAGCATGCTTTTCAGTCACTGAAGATAAAACTGAATGCAGAGAGACCCACGAACAAACAGCAATGAAAGGTGTCTGCAGTAAACGACTGGCAGAGCATCTGAAGGGAACGAAGAGCATTTGGTGAGATCCGTGGGTTCTGGACTTCAGGCAGTGATTAAATACAAATGAGTTCATCCTAGTAATAAAAAAAAAAACAAGCCTTAAATGTGAAATTATGTAAGTTTATCCAACTATGTATGAGCTTCTAAAAATAGGAGACTTTGTATATGAAATGGCTATAATTTTGATAAAGTTAGTGCAATACTTTTTTGTTAAAACACTTGAATTCAGTCACTAGGCTACTTTAGGTGTAGCAGGTATGTGGTATCGGCATGGGCACCGATAGATTTATGTTGTAGTATTAGTCTTCGTCTTGGCTTGGGTACGGATATGAAAAACAAATCTAGTTTCACTATGTCTGCATACAGTTGCGCAGTTGCAATATTATTTCAATGATGTGTACACATCCGGCCTGAACAATTTTGCTGAAAATATTAGGGATTTAATCAAAAGATATTTAACTGACGTTTTTTTTTTATTTTTTAGCTCTAATGAAAGATTAGATCTCCTTCTGATGGTACACCTTTGTATTTTATAATGTCTGTTCTGGCTGAGTGGATGTTGCACAGTTGGTTTCCCTCCAACCGATTACACCAGTCACTTGAATGAACAGGGTGAACAGTGACAACCTGTAATTATCAATCTAAGTATTTTCACCAAAGATTAATTCTTTCTGCACCACTACATCTAATCCAAATGGACTCTGTCAAATCAGCAGAAGAGAGATAGAGAGGGGAGACATTTCAATACAGACAAGTAACCCTCCCAACCCCAACCAGTGATTGTCATTTAAGACTTATTGAAGTTTTTACACAACCTACTGTTTCTATCAGATTGCATTTAACTCAGGAAATGTAATTTCCATCCACCGACTAACTGAAAGTAAAATCTTAATTAAGTGTTCTTAAATATAATGGTCAGAAGTGGATTTACGGAACAACCGACAATCACACATTATTTTTCAGTACACTAATAAGATGCTTCAAGCTATAAATTGTATCAAATTAGACAAAACTAGAAGCAATATGTTCCTTATTAAACAGTAAGCAGTCAATACACTAATTAGACACTTTACTCCCAAGTTATATTCTAATTAGATATTGTCTATAAATCTTTATATAAAAATCATACTGCAATAGACAGCAGTACACAATTTTATATCACACATGTATGTTATTTCTTTTAAAAAAAACAAATGAATGTATACATTTAGTTAAAACATACTTACTTTGGGTTTTTTTGCCAGCCCCTTTTTAACTACTACAAAGGTACCTATACATTTAAAAAAATACTTACAGCATAAGTGGTTTTTCTTATATTTAAAAAAATACTCTAAAGATATTGAAAAAATACTTAAAGTAAAGTTTGCATTTCATTTCTTTTACAGGACCGGCACTTATTTTTTCCAAACAGCCAGTTGTTACTTCCTTGTTATAGTTTAGCAATAGCTATGTAAATATTTATAGATGCTAAAAATGATATCAGAAAAAAACAAACTGTTTGGAACATGTTTTTTAATTACACTGCTGTATAAGTTTCAACCTATATTATTAGGTGCTACCCATCATTTTTCTAAGTACAACTTGCTGTATCTTATAAGTGCTAAGTTATTATACCCTCCAGTACAGATACAGTTTTAGTGTGTGCGGTAAAGCACACTATAAACCAATAACAATAATCCCAGTCAATTTTTGAATGAAGTAAAGAATGAAAGAACGGTTTAAATGGAAGAAAACTTTCCAAAGCGCGCACTTTCATTACTTTTGCCTAATTACATTAGACTGTTATTGTTTGATTCAGAAGCAAAATTTGATTTATCCCTTAATTAAGAGTTAGTTTAGCAGTTTCCTAATAAAGTTTAACTCAGGGTGATTTCTTTTCATTTGGCATTTTCTTCATGGAGAGAAACATTTTCATAGTGTGAGTATGTGCAGGGATAGAAATAAGTATTTTGTGATGATAGATAGATGTGGTTCATTTGAGGACCTATAAGGGTTCATTTAGGTTAGACACAGGACAGCTGGCTCTACTTCTTTTACTTTTTTTGTTCGATTTGCTTTCACCTTCAATTCTGTTTATTGTTTAATCATTCATGAATAGTACATAATTTATTATCACTTGTTTATGCATGACTTGTTGCCTTAGGGTGTACATTGTTTTCCCTTGAGGACTGAGACAAAACATAGCTTGAAGGTTTCGGTTGTAAAATGCTCAGTGTCAGTGCTTTAAGTTGGGAATCTGCCCTTGCAAGCTGGAGAATAAATTATTACTCTTCTGGAAGTCTTGGTCTCTTTTTTCCTTCTGCTCTGAATATGAAAATTAGTAACATATACAGTAGGTTAGAAACTTCTTGAAATGTTCACTCTAACTGACAATTTGGTTTTTCAGTTTGTCATACTGCTATAGTTTTTGTTTACAAAATTAATCTAACAGTATTCAACAGTATTATTATTTTATTTACTTCCTTTTTTCCATATAGAATCTTTTGCAAATCTTAAAGAAGTGAACTCAGTAGGGTCATAACTCTCCACGTGGTCTGAGCCAACTAAATTAATTGTGAAACTGTAAGCTCATCCCCTCGTGGGAAATCACATAAAGTATTGATCTGATAGCACTGGACTTTTCTGACTTTTGACCTTGAAAGTTGTAGGGGGTGATACATTGCTGCGTATGATCTAACTTACAATTTAACACAGGTCTGTCAATAAATGAAAACAGAATGAGCTTGAACAGCAGGGAGTTGTCTTCAGCCCTGAAATCTGGCATCAAATTTCATTATGTCATAGCGTAGCACACTGCAGCACTCATCCCTGCTGAAATCATTTAGCCTTTGTTTAGATAGCATATTATAAACCTTTTTTTTATTAGAATTGGCACACTGAGATCTCTATGTTCTGTTGCGGACACGCTAAATATTATCATTCACTCCAAATGAGACTCTGGACTTCATATACCTATTTCTTTAAGCCAAAATAGATGTAGCAGACAGTCAAACATAATCAACATCAATTTACTGAAGAACCGGTCACAACTTGTTGTTCCTCCGGAGCATAGTGAAATGATGCATCAGCACTCTGATGTCTAATCTAAAGGAAATTCAACAACTTTTAATCCTCGAGAAAACTCAATTCAAGAACAAAATGTACTAATGTAGCACTGAATAAATATAGTTATCACATTTGTCTTTGCCTCTATATGATTATGAAGATGGAGATGTGCAAAGATAAGCTGCATAGACAGCAAATATGAAAAGATATTAGTTACAGCAGGGAGTGCATTTAAAGAGCAACAATGTGAAGTGATCCAGCTTATTAAATTATAGAGTTTAAAATATGAGAGACATGCTGAATAGGCATTGAAAGTTTGGATCAATAATGTGCATTTATAAAAATACATTTAAATACATAAAATAACTTAATCTAAGAGCTTTTACTTGCTTAACTTTTTAACAGATTATATCTTTCCATCCATCTCTCCAACCACCCATCCATCTTTCCTCTCTGTTTATTTCTGTTGACTCGAGGGGTGATGGAGCATGAATCAGCATGAACTGTGTGAAATGCAGAAAAAATACAATGTGTTACAGCTCCTACACATAGTTCATCCACACCTTAGTGCTATTTTGAGTCTTTTCGTCAAATGACATGAAATGTTTGGACTGGAACCTGGGGTTTGCTCAAAGGTGGAGCACAGAACAGGGTGGCAAATAAATAATTATGATCCCATAATTTAATATATGGGATGTATGATTGTTAAATGGGGATAGTGAAAAGTTTAGTGAATTTAAGCATTTTTTTTAAAAGTTAATGCTTTTTAGTTTTTTAAAAATTGTAAAAACATGTTTCCATACTTTAAAATCATTACTGATAAAATTATATCAGTGTCATGGGCTGGTTGTGTGGCAGGCAGAGCGAGGACCCAAAATGCAAGACTTGGCGGACAGGCTTATCTGTTCAAGATTCAAGATTCAAGATCCTTTATTTCTCACATGCATAGTTATATGAGTACAACACGCAGTGAAATGGGTACTGACACGCTCCTCGACTGTGCAAAAAGAGAGAGAACATTATATACATTAAGTGAATTAAATTAAATAAAACAATCTGGACATTGTGCGAGTGGGTAGACCATGTCAGGTCTGAGGAGATGTGGACACCGAGATACTTAAAGGACCGCACCCTCTCCACTGGAGCTCCATTGATAATAATGGGCTTGTAGTCTCTGTGCTGACTCCTTCTGAAGTCCACCACCAGCTCCTTGGTCTTGCAGACATTCAGCTGGAGGTGGTTGTCCTGACACCACGATGCCGGATTCTTCACTTCATCCATTCATCATCGTTGTTGGAGATGGCGCCCAACACCACTGTATCGTCAGTGGTATTGGAGCCATCGGTGGCCACGCATACCGAAGTATAGAGGGAGTAGAGCAGTGACGAGAGAACACACCCCTGTGGCGCTCCCGTGTTGATGGTGATGCTGTCAGAGACGCACCTACCCACCCTCACCACCTGAGTTCTGCCAGTGAGGAAGTCCAACATCCATGCACACAGATGGCTGTTAAGTCCTAGATCCCTCAGCTTTGTGAACAGTCTATTGTGTTAAACGCTGAACTGTAATCAACAAACAGCAGTCTCACATAGTTACCCTGTTTGTAGGCGATGGCGTCCTCTGTGGATCTGTTGGGTCGGTAGGTGAACTGGAGCAGATCTGTGGTTAAGACACAGCTCTATTTGCAGGCAAATGGCTGATTGAACAATATAACAAGCAGAGCTGAACTGGAGTAAACCAACTGAAACCACAAACCCTGCCTAACAGACCGGAGCACACCATGAGAAGATGACGACAACGTGACAAGGAACAAAGGAAAACTATGTACTTACATACACAGCATAACAACAGGAGGAAAACACAGCTGGAACAAATCTGACTCACAAAACAGGGGGACGAGGGACTGTCAAAATAAAACAGGAGGTGACAAGCACACTGACACTCAGATAAAGAAAGACTAAGAGACTGGACATGAAAGGGAACTAAATTAAACAAGAACTAAGAACTAGAAATTTAACAAAACTCAGAGGCTATTTTGCAAAAATAAACAACAAGCCTAAACAAACTCAAAAACCTGGATCAGAGACCCAGGACCATGGCAATAAAAATAAAAACAAAAAACCCCAACCTATATGTGATTTTTTTCAATCTCCTCTTTATTTGCAGAGCTATGGCTACTATCATGGCTAATATTTTCTGAGTAAAACCCCCTTTCGATGTGTGAGGCCACATTTAATCAGCCAGCACATGCTACAATTCAGGTTGCTTCCACTGAATGAACTTAATGTCTCAGGACATTATAGCAGGACTTCAGTTGACAGTCAAATCCTGAAAGACATATTCATGGTGTGCAGTCCTATAACATACCTAGTAAGTCATTTGTTTTAATGCCAAAAGAGAAAAAAATAGCTTGAAATACCCACCGAAATACTTAATACCCATCCGGAGGAAAACTCAGGGCCAAGACCTGAACAGTTTGATTTTTTTAAAATTAAATTAAATGTAGCAACAAACTCTGACTGTGTCACAGAACATACAACTCAGTGAATGAGGCTGCTGCTTCAATCTCAGCGAGTCTTTTGTGTCTAACATTAGTCTTCTCTATTGTAGATACTTTTCTGGCATGTTAGTTTGTGACAACATAAAACCTTCTAATCTTTTAAGGCTCTGTTTGTGAGCACAACCTGATAGTGCTCCTGTTCCTAATATTAACATTCGGTGGTGGAACTTTTCACAAGAAATTTTAGAAAGACCTATAAATGCTGTCCATTGCCATTCTCGGTTCATACACTGGTGTCCGGGAGTACAGAATATCACAATAATGTATAAAAAAACAGAAAATGAAGAAAAATGCTGCCAGAAAAACAATTTATCATGGAAATAGTAAGCATTGGGAAGTATCCATCTCCTCCCATCTGTATTTGTTAAAAGTTCCGTGGCAGCGCTGTACCTAAAGCAGTGATCGATCTGCCCAGGGCTGCTTGGGCATGCTACAGCAGGCAGCTCAGGGGCGTCAGTCATTGTTCAAGTCAGAGCTCAGGGTCCTGCACTCAGCTGTCAGGCCAACCCACTGTCCTGTGCTGGCTGCAGGATTTGAAATATTAAGCAGGAGCTCGGAAAGAGCAGAGTCAGGGCTTCACCTTCATGCACCTCACACGCACTGAATGTTATGGACCTGTGCCACTCATCTGACATCTAATGGTCTGAATGGAGAACCCTCATGACAATTTAAGGCCAGTAAATCATAATTTTTGCCTAAACTGTAACCTGCGACAGCATGAAAGAACCTTAAAATATCGCTAAATTCAGCATCACCGTTTTATTTAACATTTGTGCCATTTATTTATTTATTTTTGTCAACCAAATTAAAACCATTAATTAGACAGTCCATCAAAACTCATCGGTTTGTATTCTTCTGCGTGCATTTGCTTTTACACAGGTGTGTGATTGTGTGACCTGTTTGCATGTATATATTCATGATAAACCTGACAGATCTATTTAGTTCAAACCATGATGTGTTCGCTACCAACATACTCTCAGCTGCATTATAATTCTGACACTCAATGTGCTCCGGTCTACTCACAGAGCAAAGCTCATAATCCATAGAGGAGCTTGGAGGGCTATAGTGTTGTTTACCATCAGCCTCTGGTAAATTAGACCTTTTGCTTCTTTCTGTGTGCAGTATTTACTGCATGTGTATTTATATAACAAAACTATTGAACGTCCCCTGATTTATAAATAGTATCTGTCTCTATGATCACTACTTAAAGTATGTAGGTCATTTAACTGTAAAATGTACAACACCCATGATGGGTTGTTACATATGGAACAGCCAACTGTTTTGATGCAATCCCTAAGGTGGTCATATCCGCACTCACTGTCACAATTTGCCGTTTTTCTCCACCTGCGCAATTTCTTTTGTGTTTAAAGACAGCAAAGGAAGGAAATCATTGTGTTGAAGCAGTAGCTGGAGAAGCATGATGCTGAATTACAGAAGAACCTCAAGGGACTACAGCTCCAACAACAGCCAGAAGATGAAGCTTGTTGTTCTGTTCCAAATACAAAAAGGAGAGATGAGATGTCAGAAATACTGCAATCTGCAAAGAAAAAAAAAAAAAAACTCACTTCAGTTTCAAATATGCAAACTGAACACACCTTCAAAAGCCAAAATGCAAACACAGGACATTACAAAAACTTCCCAATTTTTTCAACCCCAGTTTAAATCCAGTTTGCACTATTTTTGATGAGCCGTTTATTAAGTTTCTGGGAGACAAAAAAACCACATTTCCTAACCAAATTAACATACCCCACCCCCAAAAGAAACGAAAAACAAGGCAGCACTTTATTTATACAGAAGAGAGAGAAAACAGACTAACAAGAGTGATGTGCAGTGAACAAAGGATTGCAGTCTGAGGAGGTACAAAATAGAGTGCTGACAATTGCTTTGCATCATTACTTTCGATTCTCGAGCGCTTGACACTTAAAGAGTCATTAGGCATTCTCCATCTATTGCAGGCTTATTATATTCAAAATTCCAATGCTCATGATTGTCTTTCAAATCACTTATAATTCTCTACGGTTTTGCTATTATTCCTGCGACTGCTCAAGTGCTCTGCAGTTGACTGTGAAGTATGTGATTATAAGGATTCGGCTTTAATTCTGAAAATCTGAAAATCAAATTTACCAATTGTGATATTAACAGTAAAGCTTGAAAAAAAAAATGTAGGGATTAAAGAAATCTATTATAGTCTGCATACATGATTGAGCAAAGGACACACAAACACATTCTGCTAGAATTTTAGAACTTCATCTCAAGCTCCACTCCTCTTCCTACTAGAGAATACAGGCATCTAACTAAATTATTAAGTATATCGATAAGACAATATATGTCAGAAAGGGTCACAAATAGGAATTATACAGGGAAATACATCAAAATAACAGGCCCGTTAATAAAATATTGTTTCACATTTTTTATGTCAGGAGCTGATTTTAGGCCTGTATGCAGATTACATGCAGGACTGTAATCTGCATAAAGATTACAGAACCAGGCATACCATGCCTGGTTCAGTTTGTTTTTGAACCAGGCAAGGTGAGGGCGGCATTTATGTGGATTCACATGTTACCACAACATGTTCTAATCCCAGGGCACCGAATACTCCCATTGTCGTCAAATGCCACATCTCAGAGATTAGCCAGTGTGTCGTCATGCACCAGCCTTGGCATTACTAGACACCAACGGATAAGCTCTTTTAAAGAACAACACAGAGTTTTATCAGCCAGCAAACTGTGGTTTGGGGAGTTTATTTGTTTTTTTAACTTTGTGTCCTTGGTTTTCGGCTGATTTGTTTCATTTTCTCTTGCTTCTTGCTTACATGAATGATGATTACTAGCCTGTTTTGCTTTTACTTTAATGGTTAGGTTTAGGCACCAAAGACTACTTGGATAAGCTTAGAAAAATATTATGTTTTGGATAAAAATTCTCCCCGTCACAACACTTTCAAGTTGAAAATCGATGCTCACCATGTTACCCGAGGGGTGCTCTACAAGCATCCATAAGAGATGAGCTGAGAGGCACACCCATCTCACTATTGCATAAACCAGGTGCATCACACCACAGACACCAAAGGACATCTTATGCATATTTTTTAGATGCCAGCAGCTTTGACAAAATGACAGGATTTGAAGCCCTGGGAATAAGACTGTTGTGGTTACTCGAGGATATTTTTCAGAAAAATTGCTATGTTCATTGCTCGTTTCCTTATATAGCTGAATTTGCACAACAAAGTAATGGCTATCCTAATAAATTAAATAACCCTCATCCTACTGCATAGGGTTTGCGGAGATCCCAGAAGTATATTTTTATTCATATCGCACAAGTAGGTTTTTTTTAACTATTACATTTTTTATGAAATTGTCAGTTTATTCCTAATCATGTCACATTGTCGTTTTCTGTTTCTGCTTTGATTAGTGATTTAAAAAAAAAATAGAAATAATAGAAATGCAATTTTAACAAGTGAAGCTATTTATTCAGTTAACTTTTGCAATGGGCCCCAAATTAAGGTTTCGTATGCTGTCTGTCATATTAAAGAACACCATTATGGCATTCATCATCTGGATGGGAAACTTCCCAGAGAAAGTGGGAGACATCACTGTATCTGTCCGAGACAGCTGGGGTGTGCACTGGTCAGGCCACACATGAAAAGGAGAGCTGATACGGCTACATTTCGGAGCCCAATCCAAGAAGCAATGACTCTCCTGAGAGTGAAGAAAACTGCACCAGCTGATGTGACTGTCCAACACTCGGCTGGAAAATCTACTTGAAAAAAGGTGTTACTCTTCCTCCCAAAACACAGACAAGAAGGTAGCAAATGTTTGCTCCTTCTGTCACAGCCAGCATGCCCTAAGCACAGCATAAGGCAAATGCATATGCTATAAGTGATTGTAGTGTGTGTTCAGGTTTAGCTGATTTTAGTTGCTTCATTGAGAACTTTGCCAACAAAAAAGTCAGACCCTCTCCTGGTCTCTGTCAGGGCTGTCCCTTATCCCTTATATTAAGATTCTTTTCACAACTTTTATGGACAGAATTTCTAGGTGTAGCCAAGGGATGGAGGGTGTCGGAGTCAGCATCTCGTCTCCTGCTTTTTGCAAATGATGTGGTTCTCTTGACTTCATTGAGCCATGACCTCCAGCTTGCAGTGGGGTGGTTTGCAGCTGAGCATGAAGCAGCTGGAATGAGAATTAGCA
The DNA here is from genome assembly GCA_015106755.1 of Etia nguti. Taxonomy (NCBI): domain Eukaryota; kingdom Metazoa; phylum Chordata; class Actinopteri; order Cichliformes; family Cichlidae; genus Etia; species Etia nguti. Next base: position 42,310 of record VUQG01035425.1, read on the forward strand.
CTTCCAACTTTGAGGCCAGGCTGAAAAAGAGTGAAGTGTCCACTCCAGGTCAGGGATGAGTGCTCCCCAAGTGAAGCAGTTTCAGTATCTCAGGGTCTTGTTCACAAGTGAGGGGAAAGTAGAGTGGTAGACTGATAGACAGCTGGGTGTGAAAGTAAAGCTGTCAGTTTATAGAAATGAATCTATGTTGTTACCCTCACCTATGGTCATGAGCTGTGGGTAATGACCATAAAGTTAAACCACAAGCAGTATTTGCTTTGTTACAAAAATGCATTTGTAGGTTCCCGAGTGGCTTCCATCTGTTAAATATTTTCACATATTTTCATAGTTAGGGGGATCACCTTCTCTATATATGAAAAACATCTGTGTTCATAATAATGATACAATAAAGATTTCTTGAAATACTGACTTTGACTCTTTTAAGCCGTTATGCATATCTTGTATAACCTATGATGGTCTAATGGGGCCTTTTGTAGAGATACTTTATCTTAAAATTTAGTAATTCATCATAATGATTAACATGAGTGATGATTACTGGCCGATTTTAGTACCACCTATCATCTTATTCACAGTTTCCGTGATTATGATGATAGCAGAAAGAAGGGAAAAGGGACCTGTACAAAATTACAATCACACATTTTTAGAAAATTCTTCTGACAGTGGAGGTAAAGTGAAAAAATTCTAATACTGACTGCTTGTTCTTTAGTGTGTTCTGTAGTATTAGCCCATGACAACAGACGCACATGTACTTAGTGAGATTCCTGAACATATCAGCTGTGAGCTGTTGTCACAGCTGTTCTTGCACTGAATGAGCCCCGCTAGTCTGTTTCTGGAGCTTTGGGTAGAATTTACCAGCCAATTTCTCCAGGCCAAATACCCAGTATACCGCGTGAACAAGCATTTCAGCTCTGACCTGGCCCAACAGCAAATCTCAACACATGGATATACTAGCCTGTCAGTGCACTGCTCTGCTGTCGGGGCAAATTATAGCTCTTGGAGTCTATGACGTGGAAAAATAGCTTGACAAATTGTGCCCGGGTCACCCCAAGGGGGTGAGAGGGATGAGACATACTGTGAGGAGATCTCTGGAAATATGGGTCTGCTTGCAGAAGTGACAGATAGATGCTTCTATTTTTGTCCTTCCTTTGTCTTGTTGTTTTTCAATTGCACTGTTACTTTTAGCAGATTGGTCAGGTGAAAGAACAGAAGAGGCACACTAAATTAAAGCTTTTCAAGGATTGCTGTTAGGAGAATTTGCCAAGAAGTTAGCGTCAATTATAATTTTGTTATCATAGACCTTGAGATTGTTATTCGGGTATTTGCATCTGCAGTTAGGTATTAGAGATAAATCCTTAATCAGATTCATGGATGTGAATGAAATTGTGACTTTGTAACACTGAACGAAATGAGGACTCTGCGGACCACACTGAGCAAGTTTAAGTCCAGTTAATGTCATTCCTCTTGCAGTCATTTAAATTCTGCTCCCCTGTGGCATTTGTGTACAATCTGTTCTCTACAAGCATAACCTTTACAAAACAATTCACTTGGCAAAGGTTGTGAATTATTCAGACTAATCCAAGAAAAGCACCTGCAGACTAAAGTACCCTTTACTTTACTTACACTTTACACCGACTCTTCGAAATCTGACGATTTCTTTTCATTCTTTTTTTAAAAAAAAATAAAACGATCAGGTTTAAAAACGACTGAAATCAAAAGGGCAAATAATTCCTTAGGTTCACATATCTTTATTTTCTTTTGCTCCTATTTTTGTTCATTTTTTCAGCTTATTTGCAGCTGCAATGCTAAATTTCAAATCCTAGCAAAAAGTCAAACTTAAAGTGGATATTAAAGGAGAGAAGAAGGACAGAAATGTCAAAGCTAACTTGGGTTAATGTAGCTTCACGGTTTACAATGTGTTACATATGTACTGTATATGTTTGTAGTGGTAATCTTTTAACTCTTAGAACTGTTAAAATGAACAAAGCAAAGGTTACATCCCCTTCTCTTTGGCAGTCCATTGAGCTACTTAACTGATAGAAGTCAAACTGTTCACTTTGCCAACTATGTCAACTTGAAAGAAAGGCAGATGTGAAATGTAAAATTAAGATCGGAGGTCAAATATGAAATATTCAGAATCCCCATATATCATTCCCTATATGTCTACATGTTGTCAGAACAACAATGGCAGCAAGAAACGTGGTTTTAAATATCTCTATACAGCTTCATTATCATGATGACCTTCAGATCAATCTATTAACCTTGAAGGAGAGGTCAGAGGTCAAATTTGACATAATATTTAAATCTTTATACAGTACTTTCCTTATGTCAACAATACACACCACACTTTTTGTCCATTTTCAACCAATAAATCATTGAGATGACCTTGAAGACCTTGGTGGATATAAGCCAGATTTTAATGGATTGTTAACATGACCCCACGCTACCCCCCTACAAAGTTTTATCAGAATTCATTCAAAACTTTTCGAGCTATCGAATTTACAGACAGACAGAATGACATGCATGCACGCAGACGCGACCATAAACATAAATTCCTCGGTGGAGGTAATGATGCACGACTTGTTTTTAGTCGCCACATTGTTTCTTCCCCATAAAGAGCTGTAAGTGCTAATGACACCTTATAATATTTGAAATACTAAACAACCCAAGCGAAAGGTCTGGATGTTAAGCAACACCATACTGTATGGTCTTTGCCTGTATGTAATACACGTTACCATGGTTACCAACTGACCTTGCATAGCTTCAAACTTACAGATCAGGGAATATTTTTCTTAACGGAAAGGTTCAACAGTAGTTATGATATTAGAAATCCTTGGTCAGAACCTGTAATGAGTATGAAATCACTACACAAAATCATGTGGTTTCACATCACAGATCAAACCTCCCGAGACGATGATGAACTGAACTAATGGCTAATCTCATCAGAGCTCATTTCGTCAAACCCAAAAAGGTTAGGTGTGGAAGGGCCGAAGATCAGTAGTTCACAGCCTGACTGTTAAAGTGCAGCAGGGGGTCATAATAATTGTCTTGTGGCTTTTCATTTACCCAGCACATTAGATTTTCTCACTGCATGCGGTTGGAATATTTTTGGTGGATCTGGGGGCCTCTGAGAAACAGGTGTGATTGTTTTGGCTTGTGGTCAAGTGTTTGTTTTTTTGTTTCCCCCTCCATTTTTCTATGTGCTGTGTGTGTCTGTGTGCACGCAAGAGAAACTAAAGAGGACTGCGTTTGTCCTTTGTGCCTTCCCTGTAATAAAGTGCCACACTAATTAAATAATTTTGACTTTTTAGCAATAATGTGTCCAGAAACTGACACCGAACTACTGCTCTATACTCCCACCTTTCAAAATAAACTAGATTTGTCAAAAGCACTTTGACACTACACACTATTTAAGCATTAGAAAGGTGTTAGTAAATGCTTAATTCATCATTTATAAAATGTACTCCTCCATTAGTACACATTAGTGTGTAATTTATAAATGTAATTGTTAATGCTTTGGTATTGAGTTCATATATAATATGTTTAATGGCAATATGTTTACACTGAGCATTAAGAAATCATATTTCCTGATTTAATGCAGTAATATACCTGTTTATACACGCTTTTGTGAGTTTTTGTGATTTCAAGGAAATGCCCATCGACTGGGACTCTCCTTGATAAAGAAGATGATGAGCCTCCCCTGAACACCTCCTTACTCCGAGGAGCTGCTCTGAGTTTTTTCTTTGGCTGGAGGAGCAGGCGGCCCTTTTCTTTCATTTTACTTGAGTTCACATTGTCCATACTGGACAACTTGACTTCTTTTTTTTAAATTCAAGAGCACTTTGGAAATGAAACTGACTGGAGACTGAAACAGGCTGACTTGTCTGACTAAAGCTGGCTAATTGACTGTAAGCCAGAGGAAAGTTAAACTTGAGGAACAAACTAAAAAACTCCAAACTTGTAAACATTCCAAAGACATTTTCCTAATTAGATTTCAGTTTTCTGTAAACCTCAAATGGATTGTGTTTGCATCTTGCAGTAAATATTTGTATGCTCTGTATAGATTATAGCATCAAATCAGTTAAACTATTAATCTTGTGATCTTGGTAGTGGAGGAATGAAATTAACAATGAGTCAACAACAATGAGACAACTCCCAAAACAGGAATGTTTTTAAAGGTGGAGGCTGCACACATTTTTCTCTGTTCATCTTTTCAGAGTGTTTTTTCACTAGTATTGCATTTGGCTAGGGTCAGTGTCTACTGATAGCATGAGATGATACCTGGACCCTACAGAGGTTGCACAGGTAGTCCAACGTCTCCAAGATGGCTCATCAATACATGCCATTGCCTGAAGGTTATCTGCCTCCCGGCATAGTCTCAAGAGCATGGAGGAGATTAAAAAAACAGGTAGTTACTCTAGGAGAGCTGGACAGGGCTGTGGAAGGCCTTTAACTCATCAGCAGAACCGGTATCTGCTCTTGTGCAAGGAGAAGGAGGATGAGTACTGTCAGAGCTCTACAATATGACCTCGAGCAGGCCAATGATGTGAATGTCTCGAACCAAATAATCAGAAAGAGACTTCGTGAGGGAGGCCTGAGGGCCCAGTATCCTCTAATAGGCCCTGTGCTCACTGCCCAGCACCATGGAGCCTGATTGGCATTTGCCATAGAATACCAGAATTAACAGGTCCACCACTGGCTGAGAGCAGGTTCAGCCTGAGTACATGTGACAGATGTGAAAGGGTATGGAGAGGCCATGGAGAAACTTATGCTGCCTGTAACATTTTTCAGCTGTTTGGTGGTAGGTCAGTATGGTCTGGAGAGGCTTATCCATGCAGAAAACACAGCTCTCTACAGGCTAGGTGATAACACCCTGACTGGCATTAGGTATTGGGCTAAAATCCTTGGATCCATTGTCAGGCGTCAGACCATATTCTGGTAGAGTATGTCCTGGCCTCGTGTAGCGAGAGTGTGCAGGCAGTTTCTGGAGGATGAAGGAATTGTTACCATTGACTGGCCCAGATACTCACCTGACCTGAATCCAAAAGAACACCTCTGGGACATTGTTTAAGCTTAGACTGTCCAGGAGCGTAGTCATGCCCTGGTCTAGATCTGGGAGGAGATCCCACAGGACACTATCTATCATCTCATTAGGAGGATCTCCCACAAACAAGCACTTGGGGGCCATACAAAATACTAAGTACTATGTTTAGTTTCTGCAATGAATTGTCAGCAAAATGCACTACCCTGTCACATCATTTCTTCACTTTGATTTTTAGGATGTCTTTGAATTTAGTCGTCTATAGGTTGATCATTTTAATTTCCATCAATTGATGTGGCATCCTTTCATTCTTAATACATTACAGAGTACACATCAGCATAGATATCCAGCATGATATACATTACATTTTTTTGAGCGGTGTATATTTGTGGCTCCCCACCATTTAAATCCCTCCCTCTGCAAATCTGTGATCCATAACTTTACTTCTTAGTTTTACTACAGCTCCCTAAAATTCCAGTCACACACCTGACTCATCCTGCACCTTTAACCAGCTCACCCCAGATGGCAGGCTTAAAAGAGCCTTGTCTTGTTCTAGCCCCCCCCCCAACAGCTGGAGTTGCACAGAGCCAGCAGGGAAGCTTAACTGCCTTTGTTGGTGAAGCAGCAGGCTGGCTGCTCCACCCTGACTGTTTTCCATAGTGTTAGCTAAAGGTCTGATAGGGAAGACACTAGTAAATGAAGTAAGCCTGAAGTGCCTGACGTCTGACCTGAGGCTGGAGAAAATATGCACTCTAATGTTAATACATGCCCACGTGTGTGGCCACCGCCGCTAACAATTCCTCTCTGGTGGAATACATTTTTGAAAGACTGTTTAGAGTATAGTTGGCTTTGAAAATGATTTGAAAGTGAGGGATGTGGAGGTCTTTGAGGAGTTTTAAATTGAAAACGTGAACAATGTGAGCTGACAGATGGGTAATTTGCAGTTGTTTTGGTGCAAATTATTTATGTTTATTTTAGGGTGTTCCCTTTGTGGGTGGTGTTAAAGGTGTCAGTGGGGCTGAAATAAAAAGCCTAAATACCTTTTTAATTGGACAATGAAGGCATTGTAAAGCTCTATCTTTCTCTGTCTCCGTCTTTCAGGAAATAGGCAATGAGAGCAGCGAGTGAGAGAATAAACTGATAGTAAAAAGGAGGCAGAGGCTTAATCCTCGATAAAATCTTAATGACATTGTGCTGCCGAGATTCTTTGTCTCTCATGACCCCAGTATACACAAGTACTAATCATCCAACAAATGATCTTTATTCTGTGGAATTAACGACTCATGGCTTTTATTGTTTCATAAATAAACAAAAAATAAACCGCAGTGATTAAATACAGTGTCACATGTGCCATTACGTTGATTCTGGGGCACAGTTGCGATGATGAATTTGATCAGAGAGTAATTTACAGTAGCCATCTGAATTCCAGGAAGGGCCTATTAGCTAGGCTCACATGCAGAGAATATTCATGGGTTTCCACTGGCACACATCTAACACTGAATAACTTGGCCCAGTGTGCGTCTCCTCTGAATCAGAAAATGGATGGATGTCATTCCATGCTTGAGAAATTTACCCGTTTGTTCATGTCTGCAAAGTCGAAAATTTCCTTGATGGTTATTATTAATTGAAAAACCCTCAAACTATCCATTTGATTTCCCCTATGAATTTGCAAATTAACAATTAAATGTGCAATGAAATGCAAAATACATATCAACAGGTAAACACCTTTTTTTTTTTTAGTTTTAGCTAATTATTTGGCATGTACAGTACTCTGCAAAAGGCTAAAGCTCAATTTTCTTTATATATTTTGCTTCCAAGGTGCCAGACTTCCTAGTAATTTTTTTAAGCAATAGTTCTCGAGATTTTATGAAGGTTTTTCAAAGAATTTCTTTGGACATTGGCTGCTTTTTCACTCATTTTTTATCCAGTCCATCTACCTGAATAGTTTTAGAGGAACCAACTTTTCTGTTGGTTTTGCTTTTTTTGCTTTTCTGTTACGTGACTTCACACTGACTTATGAATTATTCAAAAATAACAAAAGACTCCTAACTCAAGGAATAAACTAGAGTTCTGCCCACACATAACAGACAACTTAACAAGAAAAACAATTTTAAATTGTATCTTTAGGCACTTTGTTACTACTAACCTGACACAAAAACACATTTGTCCCCAAGTCTTAAGCTGAATCTATGAAAAACATCTAAGATAGCAAACATTTGCACCAAAAATGTGATTCCCAAAAAGTTATTACCTGGCATACCTTGGCATGGTGTGTGTGTGTCCGTATGTGTTTCCTCTGGAAAACAGCCAAAAGAAGGACAACAAGCGGCAGGCCTAAAAAGCCATCTACAGCAGATGAATGGTATTTGAAGGTAGGCAAAGGCCTGAGAGATGCATCAGGCCCGTCAATTTATTCTTCTACGATAATGAATCTTCATCAGATATGGCTTCAATGGAGACCTGTTTCTATTCTCTCTTTTGAAATGAAGAAAAGCGAGGAACTTGTCATTAAAATGTAAGCAGAATGTCAGGAGAGAGGTACAGTGATTGTCTACAGCCATCTATAAAACACAGTGGAGGCTTTGTCATGGTTTGGGGTTGCATTTCAGTCAGTGATGTTGGGTATCTTGTCAAAAACCGATTAAATTATGAACACATAAAAGGGCAATCTAATTTTGATCCACCACACGATACTATCCGGAAAGTGTGAGTAGTACACAATGACAATGATCCCAAACACACTGCCAAAGCAGTAAAAGCATACCTGGACAGGAAAAAAAAACATACAATGGTACACTGTCACTTATTGATTGTCCTCCCCAGAGCCCAGACCTCACTTTCTTTGAAGCAGTGCCGGCTCGTCTTTACAGAAGAAAGAACAAAAGGCAGCCAAAATCCAAAGAAGAGCTTTGAAATGTCCATGAGAACTATTCCTGAAGACTACTTAAAGAAATTACAAAAAAGCTTGCCTATGCGAGTTCAGTCTGGGGTAAACAAAAAAGCTGGTCACACCAAATACTGACTTTCAAACTTGTCATAATTGTAGAAATTTTGCTTTTGCCTTTGACACTGTGTTTCAGTGTCTGTTTATATGTTTCAATAAGTCACTGCTACCATCTATCATTCTCAGAACAAAATGTAGAAGGCAAAGAAAAGAGGGGTGGCTCGAGACTTTTGCACACTTCTCTATTTGAGTTTTTTTCTCTCACACTTAATATTTAAAGGAATTAAAAATAAATAAATAAATAAATAAATACGTAAAACTTGGGCCTTAAAACACTGAAAAAAAAATTGTAGTGCTAGAGCCTTTGTTAGGTGAGGCAGTAAGATCAACATCGGTAATGTAGCTGTATTACAAAGCCCCTGAAAATCTTGGAAATGGGTCCACTTTGATTCAATGGATGTGCTTTCATTATGAAGTCATAATTATTCCCAAGAACTAATGTTGGTTGGTTGCTGTCAAACATACTGAGAAGCGAGAGGGGAAAAACTGAGGGTGGGTGATGGAGCAGCTTCCCAGGGCAGCTGAAGTAGGATACTGATTGTTTTTTAAGCTTTTTAAGTTTTTTAAGCTCCTAGGAAGATGTCTGAACCCAGCAATTAAAATGCTCTCTTTGGTATTTAGAAACAAAATAATGTTGCTAAATGTGGCTTTATTTTGCAACTTCCTGGCAGCAGTAAAACACCATGGTCTAATTTACAGAACATCAAACACAGGAAAAAATGTAATACAAAATAAAATGCACATTTGACTTACGCTTCTTAATAAAATATAAAACAGCAACCCGTAGAAAGGCAAACAATTCTTGATTATATTCAGGCTTTTGCATCAGTTTCATTAGTGTGGTTCTGTGCCCCTTCAGATTTTCTTCTTTGTGTGTCACAATAATGATGAATTATCTGTGCACTCCTTCCCTTTAGTAGGTATAAACTCTTATCTGTTCAAGAGCTATTTGAAACTTGTAGTATGTATGCATCCAAATAAATCATTTCTTATCAAGGTGAATTACACAATGAACCCTCACAAACTTAGTTTAAAGGATCCTCTCACAGCGGTTTCACCTCCCTGCTGAATGCAAAAGAAAAGAAACAGATTAAAAATGCAGACTCCCTCCCTTTACAAAGGCAGACAAAGGCTCCTTTCAGACAGAAGGATCTCATAGCGGAACCACTGCAGATGTGTTTTAGTGTCACTCTCTGTACGGGATAGGATTTTTGTCAATAGACAATGAAAAATATATAGAATAAATGAGAATAAATGGCAGGAAAATATTTAATTGAAAATGAGAATCACAATGAAAATGTCCTTGTTGATAAAGTAATTCATTTAATTATCATATTTTTTAGGCTACCACAGAAGAAGATCAGTGGTCATAACATCTCCAGGGTTTAATATAACCTGCAGTGTGAATGGATAATATATGATCACTTGACTGATACCCTGTGGGCCCCACTTTGGTCCTGCAGTTCTTTTCAACTGCCCTTCATACTCCCATGTAAAGTTTTTTGGTAACAAAGAATTTAAAAGACACTAAAATTAACCTGACTGTTCGCAGTCCTTTTATTTGGCACAGCCAGTTCTTTGAACAGCACTCTGGGCAATACCTGTCTGCAATTAAACTTAATACTTTTCACTCCTTTAGAGCTTTAATGCCAGCAAAGTTCAAAGTTGAAGACTTGATGTGTCTATCTCATTAGGTAATGTGTATTTACTTATTTTCTTTTACTTTAAGGCCAGGTTTCTTGTCCTTGAGGGAATGTTGAATTACCACTGGCATCCATCATCTGGTGTTAAGTCCCTTGTCCTCCTGCTCGCCTCCTCTGTGGACTTACTCTGACCTTCCTCCTGGCATCATGGGTAAAATGCTGTTAGAGCTTAAATCAAGCTCATCCTGAGCTGACTATTCCAGTACCCCCTGAGGCAGAGCCTGTAAGAGATGTAATTAATCAGCTTGCAGATCCTCCATGCAGGGCCTAAACATCAGAGTAAAGCATGATCAACAGCCCTGAGTAAATGAGGAAGGAAATCAAAAGAAAGACTGTGAAGGAAGTGGATATTTGTTAAAACCCATGCAGCTCCTTCTCCATTCAAAGAGAACTTTTTACCAGGGTCTATTAAAAAGCCCACAGTCAGCACTTGCTGAGAAGAAAGGCTTGATGTATGTTCAATGAAAAGGACTAAATCATGCAAGAGACACTATCAAACAAGGAAACTGCAAGATCACAATCAAATTCTGTCACTGCCACAGGATGATTTATGACAGAATTAACAAGACTGAAAAAGAGAAACAAAGGACGGAGAGAAGAAGAATATCATGTACTGGAGCGAGACTGAGCTAGACTGAAAGATGTCGATGCAGAAACAAAAGGAGAGAAAGGAAGGAATTTCTGTAAAATATCTGATTTAATACTTCTGATATCTCAGCTCTGACAGAATCAAAGACTGCCTCACCTGCCTTCATTTTGTCATGTCATTGTAATATCGTTTCCCTCAGTCTCAAAAGACCCAGGGACATTTCAACTTTCCCTAATATGACAGATGTCCAATAATTTCGCATTTAATCTCCACCCTGCGGGTGCAAAGTATGCGAGGCAGCAAATTGTAGTCAGTGAGATGGTGGATTGCCGGTGATTCTGAAATTAGATTCTTACTCATCCGAATTCACTGTCCTCATTAGAATGTCAGGATAAAGTTGGGCTGAGGCGCCGTTTTCCTTTCTGCACACCGTTTTGAAAAAGTTAAACAAGGCAGAGGAAACTTTGCACCTTGAACAACAATATTTGACACAGTTCCCACAAAATGTTCTTCTGTGTTTAATAATGAGAGCTTAGTGTTAATATTATCTTAAAAAATAGCTTTAAGTTTGGGTGAATGTTTGTATCTGCCTGTGAGAGAGAGTGAGGGTGGTAGGAAAGGTGATTTGAGCAAATCACAAATGATGTTGGCCCTTCCTTTTCCATTCAGCAAAATTCACAACCCCTTTCTGCTGCTTTCCTTCAACTATGAATTGGTATCCTCATAGGATAATAGGTGACATTATGACTAACCACATTGCACCAGTTAAAACAAGTGTTGCTTTGGGACCCACCTTTGAACTTGAATACCTTGTGACACTGAACAGTGAAAAAGCATTACGATTCCAGTGGCCTTGTTAACGTTTTAAAAATACATACGGTCTCTGCAGAAGGTATATAGAAATGTGGAAATAATTTATTAAGTAGAAGTTTTTTATTATTAACATAGGTGGTAGTTTTTCTTAGAAGACGATAGAAGGTTCCTTCCTGGAGCTCTAATATAGATGTATCATGTGAAAAGTGGTACTACAATCAGAGCCTGAAAATTGCTCTCTATTGAAACAAATGTTTTTCACAATAACAAGAAAAGAAGAAAAAAAAGCATCTAGACTTTTTATGTGGGTAAAGTCGTAACGCTGGAAACATTAAAAAACTCGAATGTAATTATGGATTCACTATTGTGCATATCACTGATATTTTGCAGCTAAAGATGATTTTATCCACAATAACACATCAAAATATGTATTAGTAAATTTATATTTTTCCATCTGTGTTTCTATCTGACAGATGGATAAATAGGCAGATTGGGAGAGAGACAATATCCCTCTAAAAATACATCCAGCATATTGATTTATTGCCATTTCTTTTCATCTTCCTCTCCATTGAATGTTTCCTTTTATTTTCCATTTGTTACATTTTTTTTCCCCTGGATGAATTGATGCTGAACGTTTCCTTCACACTTGCCACAAAATGTTTAAAAGCACTAATTAGTGGTTGATTTTTGAATAGCTTTTTTGTTACCGTCATCACCCTGTGCAGTACATGATGGGTTTGTGTCTGACACATTGTTAAAGCATTGTGGTACAAAATGGAAGAACACAGTAGGGAGATGCCCTAGACATAGGTGTGATTTATGGGGTACAAGTAGAACGCACTGTAAACCAAGGGAGTGAGAACTTTTTAATGGATTCTCTGTGAAAGACAAACAACTGAAAGTGTTCCTGTTCATCTTATCGAATGGATTTGGGCCTCTGGCATCCACCAGGTGAGCTGCCAGAAATGGAACAAGGTTTGTGGTTTACAATCCCGTACTTAGATCTTATACTTTAATTTCGTCCACTTCTGCCCTCTTTTTAGGGCAATAAAATAACTAATATCCTTTTGTCAGATTTATTTTGCCCCCTAGTTGGCTGTCTGGCCACATAAAGCTCATGTCAATCTCATTAGGCTGGCACAGACATTGGAACAGTATAAAGCAGCATCAGCACACCCATGGAAAATCAATAACATTTTATTTGTGGTGGATGTGAAATGTCAGATTAATGAAAGATGTCCAGTTTCTGAGAAGGTTACATTATTTCTGATTTGTGATGAAGAGGAAAAGGGGAGTGGTTCACTTGTCACCAGTGCTGATTTGCACTGTTGCAAAATATACATGTTTTATCTTGATCCATTCTTTGATGTTCAACGATTCATGAAAAATGCATCCACGATATCTGCTTTTGGGGATGTTCAGTATTGTTTTGGCATCCTAAATGGTTACTGGGGAACTCCTAGACTCTTAGTCACTTAGAGAAATGATGGAAAAATACACACAGCTATCACTATGAGACTTTTCATCACTTCTCCCCAGGGTAACAAAAAGATCAACAGCAGTTTGAGAAAAATAGATTTTTCCTCATAAAAATGACTTTTTTTTGTATTACAAGCCACACAAGAATTTCTTTCAGATAAATAATAAAGCTTTGCTGCAGCTGCATGGGGCGATGAAATAAATCATCAGGTCGCAGTGGCAGATAAAAGCAAAAGTAAGAATTACACATAATAAAATAACAAGAGTGTGAAAAAACGCAAACTTTCACAAATAGTAAATAGCATGGCATAAAACATTTTCAGGGATGTGTCAAATTAGAGCTACATGATGTGGTCATAGTGGATGCTTTTTAGCTGCAAAACACAAACAGAGGACCTGGTACTTTATCATGCAAGCAGCGCATTACAGTGAAAGCTAAAAATGAATAATGAAACATGTACCATATGCACTGTTTATCAGAATTTTTCACTTTGGTGTGAAAAGCTAGTTTATCTTTCTAAGCACTGACAAATGCAATGTTAATACCAAGTGCAGGCTCGAAAAACTAGCTGGCAAGCAGACCTTGAGCATCTTCCACTAAGGTGTCAACATTTCTGTTGAATGGGGCATATTTCCACACTTATTTTTGCCTTGATGTACAGCACTAAAAAAAGATTCAATACGATGTGACCATACACCCACTGTTGAAAAAGCCCTGGCCTGTTGTTACTGATAATTGGCTGAAATGGGAGGATCATCAGCGAATGCAGGTCACCTGTGTCTTGCAGGCTATAAAAACTGGACCAGATGAACTGTTTAGTCTCTCTCACTCCACCTGGCATCAAAACAGCTGTGCGGTTTGTCTTTTGTTTAGTTTATGTTTAATAAATAATCTTTAATTTAAGTAGGCATCTTCTGTGGTCTCCCTGCTTGTCACCAGTTTTGGCCTAGTTCATGATAAACGGGGGCTTATCCAGGATCTTTTAATCCTTTGGAGTTCCACACATAATTGCATTAATTTGTATTGGTAACATTAATTAACTCTGTGGTTGATGCAGGAAGACAGCAGCGACAGCTCTCGAATCCATGCTCTCCTTTGCTCTCAAATCCATGTATTTAGGATTTTACTTGTGTTTTTGGGTGAGTATAGCCAAATTAGGTGAGTTAATTGGCTGAAGTCTCTTTAATTTGGCAGTCAGTATGGTTGAAGACAATGTCTTGGGAGCATTTCCCCTGACTTCCATAAAACTGACGGTTTATGGTTGCTTTTTGGCCCAGTGGAATTGATGCATAAATACCCACCTCCCTCTTGTCTGAAAACTAGTCACCTACTTTGAGCCAGTTCGTGACAGTTGGTATTGATTCCCCAATCTTGCTTAAGTATCAGGGCCCTTAAATCAACTTTACCACCTCTGTTTTGTTGCTTTTCGTTAACTTGTGGTTCACCACTCCAGTTCTAAAGCATTAAGGAGGAGAGAACCCTACCTTTATTTATTGCATACATTCCACTATGTCAGATACATATATTTTTTTTCATTTTTAATGGGCTCTTTGCTGGCTTGCAGGTTTAGCTGTAGTCGAGCAAAATTAACAAGCCAATTACTGTAGGACATTTTCACGCTCCATGCATATTATAGGTACAATATTTGTATTTTCTAAGCCCAATAAAAAAGATACTATGACCAGCCTCATGTGAAATTTAAACTATGGTGGCATTTTGAAAAATATGACTATACAAGGAAAGCAGGAGAGTTAGTCATTAATATCCTCCATCTGTAGCTCCAGGTTTTGTCAGTGGAACAGGAAAAATCACAAATGCTGTTAGGGTGCTGCAAGACAGTAAATAATTGACTCATGTTCCTTTATGTGAAGTTCTGGCTCATCTCTGCCTTCCCAGTTTCCTTGGAGAGGCAGTTTTCAAGGAGGCAAGAAGTTTAAATCAGTCAAAGACAACATTCACTGCAACATCATTCCTAAAACGATTTACTTTCTGTTTTAACAGTGCCACACTGTTAATTTCCTCCTCAATTTAAAACAGTCTCATTTAGCCCCGCACATGAGTCACCTACTGTTTGTTTACAGCACTACCCATCTCTTATTTTTTCCCTCCACCCTTGTGACAACAGCCATTGCTCAGGAACGTCATCCTACACACTGACCACTAACACTCATCATGCTGTCACTAAGCCCTGACTGTGTGGGCTCACAGTGATCAAGAAACACAATGTGTCTCCTTTTATTTCCTTTGTGTACAAATAATTCTTTTACAAAGCCTTGTGCCAGTCTAGAGTTGAAATGTGCTTTTTGTTAATTGTAGTATGTGTGGAAAACTGTCACTGCATTGTTAAATCAGTAAAAAAAAACAAAATAAAAACTGAACTGAAAGTGGGTTTGTGGTTGCCCGCATTGCGCCTTTTCTAAGAAAAGTGATTAGAAAACCTATGGACTTTACAAAAGCTGAAAACTACACTCATTCAACTGTTTAGAAATTCACTTCAGCTTCATCAAAGCTAGCTGAAAACTATAGCTTGTGCTTTTTTTCTGTGAGTAAAATACAAAGACTTTGGACTGGTTTATTCAGTTTGTTAAGAAGTCTCTCTTCTTAACAACCTAAACTGCCAAAGGGAAAGTACAAAGAAAAACACTGTGCATCACTGCTACACTCGTTGTAATTACTGCAATTGCCCTTTTCTTATCACCTCTAAATAGCGATTTTTCTTTGCAAAGGGTAATGGAAAAACTTTGGGCTCTTTTCTTGTTTCAGGAGACCTATTTAAGATACTGGCACTTTTGTTTTTGCTTAAAGATATTGAAGGTACATTAGGTGACAGTGTGACAGTTGTGTTAAAATAGTCCCTGTAAGCAAGATAACACAAAATTGGAATAGGATTCAGAAAATTTAGATATTGTAGAGCATGTCACATATTATGTCATAATTTAGACATTTGTCATTCACATATCTGCACGCAAAGTTGGTTCTGTTTCTAAGGAGCTGTCTAGATGTAGTCATTTTCTGACCGTCTCCACTGCCTCCGTTGTAGTTATGCAAGTGAAAGTGAGACCACATCAAAGGACATTATTGTTTGATCTGGATCTGGGGAAAGTTTCTGGACCTTGTTGGTGAAGTCAGTGGAGTTTTTCATGTGATGGGTTGCGTTCTGCACAAGGGGAGATAGGATGATGGCGAGATGCTTGGAAATGTTGTAGGTGGCTGAGTTGATACTGCTAACAATATATCTCCTTCTCTGTGGATCTTTGGAAGTCCATATATACAGTGTATAGCACCCACTGGGCACAGACAGTGGTATGTAGGGTGGTCAATGGCTTTATCCTTTTCAAGTTCTCCCACTAGTCTCCCTAGCCTCTCAACGTCTTCAAGAAACTTAAAGAACACCAGTCACTTTTCTCTCCAAGCTACTTAGATTATAATGACCTGAATTACTGAGAACATACACAGACAGACACAAAGTAAGACCTGTGGAAAAAATAAAATGTATCTCTGTCAAGTTCAGACTCACTAAAAAACAAAAACAAAAATGGGACTGATCTGGACCAGTATTAGTCAGGATGTACAGTCATGGTGAAAAAAAGGTACACCCTTTTGTGCATAAAAGATAATAATATGAAACATCTGGTCTAGCAGGTCTGAAAATTAAGTATATACAACTTCCAATGAGCAGCACATGACCTAATACATCGTGTTATTATTTATTCAACAAGGACTAGGCCAAAATGCAGAAGCAACCTTTGAAAAACTAAGGGCATCCTTACTGCTTCTATAGGACTAAGTAGGTAAGTAGTAAACAGGTGCTGCTAATCAAATGCACTGATGGATTAACTGACCATCAGTGAGTGGGAGCTCCTCTTTAAGAAAGATTTTCCAGTTTGCCGGTGTAGAGCATTCAGGTACGTGTTAAGAGAATGCCAAGGAGGAAAGACATCAGCAATGATCTTAGAGAAGCAGTTGTTGCTGCCATCAATCTATGAAGGGTTATAAGGCCATTTCCAAACAATTTGAAGTCCATCATTCTGAGAAAGAATAATGGACTTTTTCACAAGTGGAAAACATTCTAGACCATTGCCAATCTTCCCAGGAGTGGACTGTCAATTTCACCCCAAGGTCATATCCTGACATACTCAGAGAAATATATATCAGATTTGGAGTTAGCATGTTAGATGTTAAAGTTTCATGATAGTACCATTAGAAAAAAGACTGAACAAGTATGGCTTATTTCTAAATGTAACCTGGAGAAAGAATCTTCTATTTAAAAAGAACATGGCAGAACAGTTTAGGTTTTCAAAATTATATGTAAATAACCTACAAAACCTCTAAATTGATGTTTTTTAGAAAGGACTTGGCTGTAATGCACAGTTTCATGTTCAGAGAAAACCAAACACAGCATGTCAGCACAAACACCTCTTAACAACAGTCAGGCACAGTGGTGGAGGGGTGGTGATTTGTGCCTGTTTTTCAGCCACAGGACCTGGGCACCTTGTATTTATTTAGTCAAACATGAACTCCTCTGTATACCAACGTATTCTAGAGTCAAATGTGAGGCAACAACACCCATACATGAATACCCACAAACCTCAATGAAGTGGAGCAACATTGTAAAGAAGAGTGGCCCAAATTTCCTCCACAACCAAGTGAGAGATTGATTAAGTCAAGAGGTAGAGGTAATGTTTTTACACATTGCTTCTGTATATTGGCTTCATTTCTGTTGAATAAATAATGAAACTGTGAAATCTGTTGTTTGTTGCTTTACACTGGTCACTGCTAGGGACCAGATGACTTATCTTTATGTCCTGATATGTAAAACAGAATTGACAGAAGGTTTACTTTCTTTTTCCCATGACTATAGTACCTGTGTGGCAACTGCTATGTTTTCTTTAGTGACATTTAGTGAGACTTAGTTCAATCTGAAATTTGTTAGATTCTATGTATTGCAAGTTTTTGAGACTCTTCAGAGAAAATGGCATTTTGATGCAAGTAGTAAAATGTTTAACAAAAGTATGATTTTTCTCTAAACCTGACCAAACAGCGAGCAAACTCAAAAGAACAATCTAATAAGTGATTCAGACGGTGGTCTTTTAAATGAATGACAAGTGAATTATACAACCACCACCTCCTCGTGCGTCCTAATGCATGCTTAGTTGTTTCATCAAAGTGCAGCACCATAATTTGTGTCTACGGACATGAATTGTTAGGTACAACTTGTGACTATTTCACAAACTGCCTGAGATTGCACAAAAAGCCTTCAGACTGTGTGGGAACCATTATTTGTGTGCATGTACAGAAAAAAAAGAGGAAAATTCTTGTCCATGAACATGAATAGATTACTCGTTATTGATGACTACTGCTTGGACTCCTGAGGAACTGCTGGTGTGACAGCGGGTATAAAAACATAGTCTTCTCAGAATGAATTTCTTTAAGAATATAGAGCCACTGTTTCAATGCCACAATGGCTAACAATTTGATAACTGAATGATTTTCTTCTGTCTCTGGCACTATGTGAAAATAACTGGAGTCAACAGAAATTCATCATTTTTGGTCCATGAATTAGTGTGCCAGTTTTTATAGCAATAACTCCCATCACACAGTTAGACAGCCGGATTCGAAGTAACCATAATGCTCAAGTATCCAAAATACAGCAAACAGTGTGTGGTTATTGTTAGCCATCTGACCATGATGGGCAACCATCTCCCACTAAACATGGAGCCAATTTAAAACCTCAGGAGGGTCATGCCATATGAAGGTCTGAGATCAAATTAAACTGGAGTAAACTGGGACTAGAGTGGTATTGTATGCTAATGAAATGGCCTCATCAGTGCCTCTGCAGTACCTAGAGTAACAGCTACTTCCAACATGTCAAGTATGCTGCAATCTGTCACCTTGTTTTGAGGAAATCAGAAGGCATATTGGTTTATTTCACTGAAAACCATGTAATATCCATTATAAAAGATGATAAGTAATGATGGATATATGACCGTGTCCTTCTTTTTTTTGTACTTGATATACATGACATGGCTCATTATAATAATTTGCTCATTTAGGTAGATTTTCAAATGTGAAATCAGTTTTTCCAATAAGTTACAATCTGGAAAACAACAGGAAAAATAATGATGACACAACACCGAGCGCTCAGAAAAGCATAAGTGCACTGAAAATAACACTGTGATGAACTGTAATCAAAAGCACTGAATAGGTTGGAATTATGCTCCAACTCAGTGTCTATACAACAAGTGGGAGGACAATGGGCAACAAAAAAAGAATACCTATGAATAGAGGCGACACTGTATGAAGACATGTTTTGGTTAAAAGTTAAAGCTATTGGTAATTGCTCAGTCAAATTAGAGTAAAATTAAGATGCGACCTCCTTGGAAGTTGCAAAACTCGGTAGTTGCCTGGTGATTGCATTGAATTTTTTTGCTGACAAAGAGAAATTGCAAGCAATTGTAGCAATCAACTGGGTACTCAGACATTAAACATGCAACGCCCTCAACCTCCAGTCAACCACTTTTGATTGTAAGGCAATTGCACTGGTTGCCTGATGGGAGGAAACAAGTCTCTAAATAATCACCATACTCAGATTGATGCCAATCACTCTCAGACAGATTGGCAAAGGTTTGCAAATAATTGCGATATGACTTATAAACACCAACAGATTGCCAGAATGTTGCAATCAATCTGAGTTAGATGAGCCCAGCTCATCTGCTATGCATCTCTTTAAAATGTGGAATTCAACTCAACTGGTTTCCATTTCTATAAAAAAGCAGCGTTGTATATTTTCCATCTTTTTGTAGTCATCAGTTGATGTCCTGCAACTATATCACTATTTATGGAGGCATTTCAGAATGTTTCTCTTAAATCTATTAAGCTTCTGACTACATTGAATGTAAGTACTTAATGTGAACAGCTGGTTAATGTTAACGTTGATGACTACCCAATATAAGTTTTATGCCACAGTTGCCTTAAATTAACACTATTGCTTAATACCATAATAATTTTATGATTCTGTAATGGTTAACCCAACACTACGTGTAAGTGCTTCATTGAAATTATATATTTAAGGCAATATAATTATTGTTGTCATCAATGAATTTTCTAATTTTGTTTAATTTTTTTAAAAAAGCTGAAAAAATAGTAAAACACTTTTTTTTAAATAAAGATGCCAAATTTCAGTTATTTACTTGCATGCCTGAACAGAAAACAAAAAGAAGATGCTTGTTTAATTTCTGACTGAAGCCCAGTGTGCCAGCTCAAACTGGGGTATAACAATGTAAATTCAATTGATTTGCTTAAAAAAACAACAATATAATTTTTAGCTTTAAACTAGTTTTTTTGTTTAAAGTTGTTGTTGCTGTTTCTTATTTGTGGTCTAATAACTTTGTAAAGCACAGTAGATGGCAATAGATTGACTTCATTCAGTCACAAACTGACTTTCACACTCCACTTTATCACTGTCTTGATGCACAAAATTCTCTTTGAGGATAGCAGCTCTATGTAAGTGTTCACAAACCTGATCACTGTCTTCATAGCAACCGTTTCGTAGGCAACAAGACTGCAATTGCAATAAATTTGGTCTTACCGCAATCTCCAACTACTGTTTTATCTATTCTGACTGTATATATTTGTCCTTGTTGAGTTGTGGCCTTTAGGTTACATAACTAAAGACACTATTTTCTAAAACTGTAGTAGATGTAGTATCACACACCACTGAGTTTTTGGAGATCTTAGACTTAACCCTGTTTTACATTTAAGAGGGAAACCAATTCTACACACAAAAGTCTATTTACAGGTCTTTGGAAGCACTATAGAATATGTCAAAAAGCTGTAATATAACCTTTTGTGTCTCCACAGGGAGCTGTACTAAATCTAAGTAATTGCCTCAAGTGATATGATGTCAAGTTATAAACGAAACAAAAATCTGCAGGTGTGGAGAAAGAAGTCAGGTTATCAGACATGTTTTATACTTTTCATATTTCATATTTTCTTGATACTTGCAGCTGAAGACTACATTAGCCGCAACTGGAATTACACATCAAAATCTGCAACCAAACTGTCTACACATCAGATAAATAATACTGCTGGTGTAGCCTTGTCTTTGGCAGTTTTTGTTTACCAAGTATGGATCTGTGTGCAGCTGTGTTTGGAGGCATGTCATATTCAAAACAATTTACTGAAAAAAATTTAATTACCTTGTCAAAGACATTCCCTATTTAAATTTCTGCTAAACTCATACTCTTCTGCCTTTTTTCCTTTCATCTTCAGAGCAAAAATATACCCCGGGTATGCTGACAGATTGCACCTTTTTCCACTGCGAATGTAAAAAGCCTGGAGGCCAAAGCATGCTTAACTAGTGTTTAACATTCAATTGCTCGGAGTTAGCCGTGTAAATAATGCATAGGTGCAGTAGCAACAAAACTTGTGTTTACAAGAGCAATTATCAAGTCAGAAGCTCTCTAAGTCCCTGGAGCTGGAACTATTTTTCAGAAAAAAAAGAAAAATCTTCAAAAAGGACAAAAACATGAAGGCTGAAAGCGTTGCATGTGATATTGCAAGATAGTTTTTCCCTAAAATCATTTTAAAGTCTAACGTTTGACATAGTGGTACAAAATAGTTTTAAATTCCTAAGTTTGTTTCCATATGCAAAGTTATGCAAGTGATGTGTTAGTTTAATTACCTGTCAGTGCACACATACACACTCACATGTATAAAACGCGCTAGTGCAGTCCCCTGTATCCACAGTTTTCTCCACACCCATCCTTAAGAAGGTGTGAACAGCTACAGCGCAACCCATGTTGTGACTTGTAATTACTTTAACTACACAGACATGGTAACCCAAGCAAAGCTCTAAGGCATTATTCTGTAAAATGTCACCCTTAAAAGTGGTCTCATTAGCCAGAATAACCAAAATAGTGTAGTTGCGTGGGGACTAAAAGCCAAACACTGTCTTGAAGGGCGAGTTTCTGAAGCCTAATGGAAGAATATGTTCTGCATTTACTAAGATTCCCACTAAAAATATGGTCTTAAAGTCACCTAAATTAAACCTCACTATATTCCCACATAGTTTGTTTTAGTTTCATTACAGTTAAGCTGTAATCACATTACACAGCATATATTTCATGTATTTATGTACAACCTTAAATGTGATGTCAGGCTGGATTTACTAAGCTTGTTGTAAAGACAGTAGAAGTATAATGGTTCGCAGATTTTTTAAAATGCTTTATCAGTATGTAGGTTGATTAAAAAAAATGTACATAACACCCATCAATAATCGTTAATGACACATTCTCTCTGTACCCAACACATGGCAAGGAGTAAAAGAGCTATTGTTTCATGTTTACCATCTAGTGATTGGCACCACACTGATTAGATGGTAGCACAATGTGTGTGTGTTTCTTACACTGGCATCAGTGGCAGGCAATAACAGAGATTGATAGCTGAGTTAGGACGGCCATTTGGGGCCTTGATGTACGGCATTGAATCTCAAGGGATGAAGCCATCGCAGCTACACTCTGCCGCCCTGGGCCGGTGGTCACAGTAATCGGGAGGAGATGTATTTATAAAGTGCCCTGCTCAGCAACCCTGCTCATCCCAGTAAATCTGAGGGAGAGCTGAAAGGGAAAATGTCACAACCCAAGGACACTACAAGGAGCTGCCCCTGCTACTGCCAGCAGGTAATTGGGGTGTCAGTGTTTCCCAGAGAGCATTTCCTGCTATCACACCTTTTGGCTGCCACCTAGTGTAGCACCTTCCTGTCAGTTTATTACAAAAAGAGGCCGTGAGAGAAGAATGAAGACAAACAAGTCAGGTGAGTAAAACACGTGATGATTAAATCATTTAAAGTGCACAGTGTGAAGACTTTGCACTAATACAGAAATTCTTATTAAAGCCTGGTGAATTATGATCGATCTTCTTTGGACAGATGCCAATGAATTTAACCTCACTAATAATCTTAATTTTACCAAGTTGTCCTGCCAAGCGGAATATGGATTCATTTTCTTGGAAACTCAAATATTAGAAATATACTGTATAACTTAGGTGTGTGCATTAAGGTAGTTTGATGTAGATTTCTGGTGGAAATGTATCCAATAGTTTAGTCTACTAAAGATTAGTTATTCATCACAGCTGTCCTGCAGCTCTTGGTGTTTTACTTGCTGTGCAAATTGCTTTGGTTTAAAAAGCCAACCCAAACCTCACATGGAGATATTGATTGTGTCTTATGACAAAATCTATATGAAATACATAGAGGTATTGAAAAGGGAGCTGAGAAAGGAATTAAATGACTGAGTGAAGCACGAGCAAATAAAATAATATTTTGGTGCTTTCACAGCTTAAATGTATATATCCCCAGTGTATTTACATAAATCAGAAAAATGCATCTTGTAGTATATTCTGGAAAAAAGCCAATATTTTGATTTGCCTTTATCGGCCTGAGAATCAGTTGCAACATGCGAAATTGTTCCATAGAAACTGCCTAGATACGTCAGAATTTGGATTACCTGTTTAAAAAGATGCCACAAAGATCTGGCATCAGGACAAAGCAAATCTATGGGGAAACACTAATGTGTTGTAGACATTACACAGATGTCCTTTCAATTAAGTAATTAGAAGGAAGGGGAAAGGATAATGATGCATGCTTGCGTGTGCTTAAAACATCCATGTCTCTTCATCCCTTGCCCTGATGCAAGGCTGCCACTTTAAACTTGCATGACTGATGGAGATCAAACAAACACTGATGTGTAAATGAGGACAAGAATCTACCATGTAGATGTAAGAGAGAGAAAGTTGGCTGTGTTGATACTGCACACTGTGAAGACTGTGTTACCATCCCACCAGCTGCAGTTGGGGGATGGCATTTCAAACACCAGCTTTTCTTCCTCGGGGAACTAGATGGTTTAAAGTCAAAATCTCTCAAATTCAGAAAACAAATCCCCTTTTCATCCTACTCATTTGATTCACTTGCAGTCTTTGTTCTCATTTAATTTCAGGCGAGTCTTATAGACCATGATTTACAGTAAAAAGACAGATGCGCACACACACACACACATTACATACATACACTCACCGGCCACTTCATTAGTTACACCTATTCAACTGCTTGTTAGTGCAAATATCTAATCAGCCAATCACAAGGTAACACTGCACTGCATTTATACATGTAGATATTATCAAGATGATATGCTGGTGTTCAAACTGATCAAAATGGATAAGAATGACCAGGCTGATTGCATTATACCTAGGACCAGATCCACTGAACACATCACACCTGTTCTTAAACAACCCATTGGCTTCCAGTTCACCTATACATTAACTTCAAGACCCTCCTCCTCACTTTTAAAGCTCTTTATAACCTCCTTCCTCCATACTTGCCTGAGCTTCTTGGTACATACACCCTCTCTTGCATGCTTCGGTCTTCTAGGCTTCTCTTCAGTCTATTCCATCTACTTGCCTGACTACTATGGGACTTAAGGGCCTTTGTATTTTAAATCAAATCTCAAAACCCATCTGTAGACTTGCATACCATTCATTACAACAGATTATAGTCTATTGTTGCCCTTTTGTAGTCAGCTATCTATTGTCAGCTTAGAAGTTTTGTTTTGTGGTTTTATATGTTTATTTTAATTCTCATTTACTTGTGTACTGTACTGTTGTACTTGTGTAAGGTGACCTTGAGGGTTTTGAAAGGTGCCTATAAATAAAATGTTATTATTTTTATAAGAGAGGTTATTTAAGTGACTTTGAGTGGTTTTAAGAGTCAGATGGGGCTGGTCCAAGTATTTCAGAGACCACTGATCTACTGGGATTTTCCCATACAGCCTTCTGCTTTGTTGACGATGGTGTCCCTATCAGCTTCAAGCAAATAGAAGGACAACATTGACTCAAATCACCACTCGTTGAAACCGAAGTATTCAGATGAGCATTTCCGAATATGTCAGTCACTGAAACAAGTAGGACGCAGCAGCACACGACAACAGCGCAAGTCATTCCTGCCAGCTAAGAACAGAAATCTGAGACCACAGTTTGCACAGCCTTATCAAGATTGGAAATGTGAATGAAAAACATTTCTTGGTCCGATGAGTCGATTTCAACTTTAATGCTTCATGCAACATGTGAAAATTTCAGTAATTACATTACAGTTACAATTATGCCTTATTGCTTAGGTAACAAATATTAATTCTTCAGGCATTTGCACAACAGATCCATAGAAAGAATAAAAAATGAAACACACAAGCTTTTTTTCTTCCTGTGCACTTGGGCTACAATGTGTGGAAGGAGGAAAATGGTGGAGCAGAGTGGAGATATGACCAATACCTTTTTTTATTGCACAAAAGCACAAGCGCATGATGTAAACTGCCTCAAACTGCATGAGAACAACATCTACATCCAGTTGCTAGCACAACTCGCGTAGACAGCATGTTAACACAAAGCTAGCGAAGAACCCAGAGTGATGTTAAAACTGAGTGTATGCTGACCCTCGGCCTGGCAGCCAGACCCTGAACTTCAACAGGTAACAAAGCCCCTTAGAACCAACTGAGTGTAATTTAAATGCTACAACCTGCCTGAGGATTGTTGCTGACCAAGTCCATCCCTGTATGTTCACTATGTCATGTTCTGATGGCTGCTTCCAGCAGGATAACAACACATGTCACAAAGCTCAAATCATCTCAAACTTGTTTCTTGAACATGACAGTGAGTTCACGGTCTTCACAGATCTCAGTCCTGTATAGCACATTTGGGATGTGGTGGAATGGGAGGTCCACATGATGGATGTGCAACTGAAAAATCTGCAGCAACCGTGTGATGCTGTCATATCAGTATGAACTATCTTGTAGAATGTATGCCAAAAAAGGCAGTTATGAAGGCAAAAGAGGATCAATCTCAGCACTTGCAAAATGTACCTAATGAAGTTGCTAGTGAGTATTTACTTTATTTCTTCTTCCTAGTGTATATAAAAGCGATGTGATAACAAGTCAGCTTCACACAGAAGCTGCACAGGAACATATCAGCAATAAATAATGCACACAATAATAAATAATGAAACCAAAAGAGCAACCCATGCAGAATGCAGAGGAATTGCCGAGGTCCTGGGTCAAAAAGGGATCTCGTGTTTTTCAAGCAAACATACAGGATGATGGCAAATAGTCCACAGTTATGAGGCAAACAACATTTTTAAGCATTTCTGACTGGGGATCATTCTAATGGTAAATGACAACCAAACCCCCAGTCAAGAAATGTGTAGGGTTTTTGTTTGTTTGTTTGCTGATAGGAAGCTCAACTCAACTGTCAAAACTGAGGAAATTACCGCAATAAATCTTTAGTCATAATCAATAGGATTATCAGTAGGACACAATAGGATAAAAATATAAATAAAATTCAAACCTATAAAAGAATCTAGCTTCCTTACTATGACTGGCAAAAAAGCTCGGTGTTTGCTATTATTAGAAAAATAAAGTGGATGATTCACTCACAAGTCAATCAGTCTTATCAGACATAGTCAGGTTTACAGACAAAGGATATTTATTTGGTGCCTGGTGTTCAGGTTAGGTTGTAACAATCTTTTTCTCTGTTTAGAGGAAAATTGGTTATGTGATTATTTTTCCACTGAATTATATTAGTACAATGTGTGGCTATAAACACTGTATTATAACATTTAACATTATTGTTCCACAGTAATTCAGAAACTTTGGATGGGTTTTGTTACATAATTGAAAACTTTTTGACAAAACTGGAATGACACTGAAGGTCCATTTCTGATGAGCACATATCAAACAGAAACTGCAATTTGAAGGCACATCTTCTTGTTGCTAATATAGCACCTGTCTACCTTTTCCCACATACAGCATATTAAATTTGTTAGCATGTTTTAACCCAATAGGCATGACATTTGGGTTTCTTACAGTGCTTAAACACTCTAGTACTCCTAGTACACTAATAGTACCTGAGTTCAGCCAAGAATCTTTAGATCCTCCTTTGTGAAGTCTATCTAATGCTAATGGTGCCATGAACATCCCCCAATTTGGAACTCAAAGGCCTCATAGAATAGCACTGTTAATAAGTTAAAAAAAGATGGATACAGATATTATTATCTGACATAAATCGATAATGACTTTTCCAGCTGAAATTTCAGCCATTATTAATATCCATCTATCTGCTTATTCAGTTCAGGTTCATTGGTGGGTGGGAAGGTTAATCAGCTGTATAATGATTAGAATTACTCATTTTTTTATTTGTTTACAGCATTTTTTAAATTTACAAAGCAAATGACACTGCACAATTCCTCATCACAGCTCCTCCACAAGTATACCCCTGTGACAGACACTCACTGGTCACTTTAGTGGGTACACTTTGCTAGTACTGGGTTTCACCCCTTTTTACCTTCAGAACATCCTTGATTGGTTGTGACATAGGTCCAACAAGATGCTAAAAACCATTCCACAGAGATTTTTGTCTAAGTTGAAATTGTAGCACCACACACTTTCTGGAGATTTGTCGGCTGCACATCTGTGATGCAAATCTTCCATTTCACCACAACCTAAAGGCGCTCCATACCATATGAGTACCGTGAACTCAGTGTCATGTTGTGTATTATCCTGCAGGAAGCAGCCATAAGAGGATGGGCATACTGTGGTCATAAAGGAAGCAGCAACAATCCTCAGGTAGGCTGTGGTGTTTAAAGAATGCTGAGTTGGTACTAAGGAGCCCTAATTGTGCCAAGAAAACCACCACTGCCAGTTTGAACTATAAATGAACACAATGCAGGATGGATCTATGTGTTCACGTTGTTTATGCTAAATTCCTACTGTACCATACAAATTGTTTTCCAACCGTCAATTATCCAATTTTGTGCAACCCATAGCCATTGCAACCATGCCTTCCTGTTCTTAGCTGAGTGGCACCTGGTGTGGTCTTCTGCTGCTGTAGCCCACCTGCCTCAGAGTTTGACATGTTGTACATTCATAAATGCTCTTCTGCATAAACTGGTTGTAACAAGGGATTATTTAAGTTATTGCTGCCTGTCTATCTGCTTGAAGCAGTCTGGCTATTCTTCTCTAGCCGCAGACATCAACAAGACATTTTCACTCAGCAAACCCAGAAAACTCACTGGACTCTACAGATGATTATAGTGTGGGGAAATTCCAGTAGATCAGCAGTTTGCAAAATACTTGGACCAGTATTCTGGCACCATAAAACCATGCCATGTTCAACGTCACTTAAATCACTTTTCTTCCCCACCCCAAATGCTCACCTTGAATTTCCACAGGTTGTCATCACCATGTCTAAATGTACATTCCTAAATGCATTGAGTTACTGCCATGTGGCTGGCTAATTAGATATAGTTAACAAAGTGGCTGGTGAGTGTACACCTGTCTTAATAGGCATTCATTATGACCCCTGCTTTTTTTTTTTTTTAAATGTGCCATTTTTATCTGAGTTCATGCTTTATCTCTCTAATTTAAAACAACATATAAATATGGCCTAATTTCTGTCCATGTAAATTAAAAATAATACAGAACAACATAGTCCATTGGCTCCAGACTTATATTACTCTAATCAAGACAGTCATCCAACTGAGACTGAAGATACACACACCAGTGCACATGTCACCAGTGTGGACTAAACCGTAGAATTATTATCACTATTGTGGTTAAACCCATGGGCAGTTGTCCAAAGAATATCTAACATGATTCACCTGGCTGATAGAAGTATAAAATAATTCTCAAGGCAGGAGATGTGGTATATGTACCTTGGCAAGTGTGCTTGTCAAATATAGGCTTTGTGCGATTATTTTAAGCAGTGAACTGAATGGCTTGATGGAAATAAATCTCATTTGTGGCTCTCTGTCAAGCGTACAGAGCAGGGGATACTCAACCTCCCTTCCGTTTCTCTCTTGGATCATTAAATTCCTTTTTGGTCATGGTAAAAGTGATTTATTGCTCCCCAGACCACCACTGTCTCCTCACATTAGCAAGAAACAAGGCAACATCACTGCATGAAGTGGCAGGGACTTTAAGACTATTCATCATTTTAAACTGTAGTAAAAGATTTGTTGGTCTGAAAAACAAGAAAATATTTTCATTAGAATCAGAATGACCACTTTATGTTCTTTGAAACTGCCACAAGATCCTGCAGCCATAAAGCAAATCAGAGCAGATCAGAACTTTGACGATTAACGTTGAGAAGTTACCTTTTTCTAGATGATAACCATATATCAGTCACAAAGAACACAGTGAAATATACACAATTGAAAAGAGCAGTTTTTCAGGGGACACACTAGGAGCAGATAGAGGTGAAACACTGTGATTAGGATTTTCTGCCACCTGCTTCTTAAAGCTTTTATCCCAGAAAATGTTCAGCAAGAACCCAACCTTATCCGGTGATTTCAGGCTTGAAAATAATTTTTCATGTGACACTGATGTCATGTTAAGAGCATTGTTTGTGCAACAATTTGCAGTAGAACACCAGCACAAGTCCTTATACAACACTGCACAGTGCCTGCATGCAATGTGTGACAAAAACAGGTTGATGGATGATGGTGTTAATAGATTTTTAATTTTTGGTTATGGCATTTTTGTGATGGTGGAAGTCTATGAAGTAATATTAGAATAAGTATTGCAGTATAGTATGTAAGAAATAGTACAGGGTGGGCCATTTATATGGATACACCGTAATAACATGGGAATGGTTGGTGATATTAAAGTCCTGTTTGTGGCACATTAGTATATGTGAGGGGGCAAACTCCTCACACCATAGACAATTGCCTTCAGATGACCCCAAAGATAAAAGTCTAAGGGGGTCAGATCGGGAGACCTTGGGGGCCATTCAACTGGCCCACGACGACCAATCCACTTTCCAGGAAGCTGTTCATCTAGGAATGCTCGGACCTGGCACCCATAATGTGGTGGTGCACCATCTTGCTGGAAAAACTCAGGGAACGTGCCAGCTTCAGTGCATAAAGAGGGAAAC